>APFE031169334.1:21706-156755 GCA_000404065.3 Pinus taeda | reverse complement strand
TTTCGAGGGCCCTCTATTGAAACCAGGAATTTCAGACTTTCCTGATTGCCTTCTAGCCCTTTCTATCTTTAAGCCTTCAGATTGAGCTACACTTAGATTCGCAGGCTCCTTCCTCCTCAACTCATAGGCAGTGTCAACCCCAAAAGCATCTAGATATGAGCATAAAAGAAATTCATCAGGAGGTTTAACAGTAGCAGGCATGCTTTTTATTAATTCATTGAATCTCTTGTTAAACTCTTCCATGGTTTCATTCTCATTTTTCTTCATGTTGCTAATGGCATTGATCAAGTGCCTATTTTCCTTCTTCTCTCCAAACTTATTTAGAAAAGCAGTCAGCATGGCTTGTAAAGAGTCATATGAGTTAGCAGGTTGCTCATTGAACCATTCAAGAGCATCCTCTTCTAAAGAAAAAACAAAAAGTCTCATCTTCACATCCTCATAATTAGCAGTGTTACACCATTTACAGATACAAACATTAAAGTTTCTCACATGTGATGTAGCACTAATGGCATTGTTACCTTGAAAGGAAGGCAACTTTTCAATAGCCTTGTCAGGGATATTGTGAGGATAGCCATTTATGTTAGTGAAGTTACAAGGAGCAAAAAGATCATCCATGATGCTAGGCTCCACTTGTTATTGAAAAAGCAAATGAATATCAGAAATAGCCTCTTGCCCAAGACTAGCAAGAGCTCTACTACGAGATAGTCTATTCAGCCTCTCTCTGAAAACCCTTTCAGGATCAGGAGAGGGGCTAACTAGACCACTTGAAGTTCTCCTGGTAGAGACTCTTGCAAAATTTGGATTGAGTGGAGTCGCCACTTGAACAAGAATCTAGATCTAAAGCTCAAAATGCTAAAATCAAAAGGTTAGTCGATTTCCCAGGTACAAGAAAGCTTGTCCTCAGCAACGACGCCAAAGGATGTTGACCCTGCCGCCCGCACCTACCTACATAGTTAGCGAGAAAAGCCTTCAACCCACAAGGTGTGGTTGGTGGCAGGGAACTCAGAGAAGGGGCTGTCACACTGATCCCAACTCTCTCCGTTTTAGCTATCTCCTAGGCTAGCTAAGGGGGGTGGTCCCTAAATGAAAAGTTAAGCCTAAAAGCTAAGATGTAAAGTTCTAGGAGAATTATTTGAGTTAAATAAGACTGCCAATCTGAGATCTAAAATCAAAACGTAATATAAGCAATAGCCATTAACCGTACGATAAACAGGAAACACACAAATGACCAGTGCCTTAAAAACGTTGTTATTTCAGAAATGAAGATATTTTTGTTTGTATTTCTTTTTATGCTCAGAATGGAAACGAATGCTTTTAAATGAAAAGAGAAAAATTGTTTTGACTTTTCAAAATAGAAACTAAGCTAAGGGATCAAGATACTTCCCTCTTGAGTAAATCTCTTTTTGATGTCTTAAGAGCTTGATGGCTTGAACAGCATGTGGGACCCTTGGTGTCCTTGGAGGTGACTATTCCCGCCAAAGAAGTCCTCGCCCTCCAACAGAGCTGGCAAACCTGTCGCTTGAAAACACAGAAAACACTTGCAAACAAATTGTTAGAGCAAAAAGAGACTTGGCATATAGAGACCAAGTTGAGCTTGTCATTCAATCGAGAATGGACAAGCTACAACAAGTGTACAAGATATACCAAGCCCAGAAGAGATTTGAGATAGCTGCAAATCTCTCCTCCCTAGACAATAGTGCCTTCAGGCAAAATGAAAAACAACTAGATAGCAAATGAAAATCACATGAATATTAAACGACACAAGTATACCTCATGTACCAAGGCATGCACCACAAGAGAAGCTGGTAACCCCAAAGACTTTTATTTATTAATGTAAATGCTGAATACAAAATCCGGCAGAGTCTCCGCCAGCCCAATAGCTTGTTCTATCCTGTACAATAAGAGCCCAAGGCTCATATAAATAGGAAAATGGGAGACAATCCCAAGGCAAAATCCAATGACAAATGGCAATCAGGTGAAGATCCCAATGAAAAAATGAAATGACAAGTGGCTTAGATGACAATCCCAATGTGAAGATAACTGCTGTAGGCTGCCCATGCAACTGCTGTTTTAATTTCCATGTATTGGCTGAGTGTGAACATGTGTTGACTGGCTGCCTTCAAGCTGGAGATAACTGCTGATTGACTGAACATGTGGCTGCCATGTGTGAAGATAATTGTTGTTGCTTGCCTGCCTCTAAAACTGCTGTTAAACTCCATGTAAACTTGCTGTTCTAATTGCCTGAAAACATGCTGATAATTACCACGTTAAACTGCTGTCTTAATTGCTTGGAACTTGCTGTCCATTAACTTCCGTTTATGCTGAGTTAAACTGTTGTTTTAAACATGTAAACAGCTGTGTTAAAATGCCAACGTAACTGCCTTTGATCGCTGCGTTGAACTGTTGACTGCCCACCGATTGGCATTATTGTTTGACTTGCTGAATGGGCCAGCGTGGAAGCCGTACGGACTGCGTACGGAATTATTTTGGCTGCCATCAAGCTGAGATGAATGCGTATTAATTTGCTGGGACAGCCTTTAGCTGCTGAGTAGACTGCCTTTTGACTGGGACCACATAATATTTGACTGCCCAACGTGGTTTCTTTCCCATACGTAACTTATGTGCTGGGAATGCCGTACAGATATTTTTGATTCTTTTTGGCATGTGCTAATTTTGTTGGGCCACGGTGGGGTCCCACTTAAATTATAACAATTTATCAACCTTATAATATTTATCCAAAATTAAATCAAAGTGAAATTCCATTGCCTTATGAATTTCCACGTGGGCCTCCTTTGACTTTGACTTTTGTTGACTTTGAGTTGAGCTGAGTTGAAACTTCATGTGGTGGGCCCCACATTGCTTTGCCACGTCACCTTTGACTTTCTGCTTGACTTCCATGTCAAAATTTGACTTATTTTGACTTTGGAAAATTTTTAAAATTTTTCCAATTATTCATTTTTTTGAATTTTTCTTCATTTTTGCCACTGTCACTTGAAAAAACGCCTTTTGAGAGATTCTGAGTCATTTTTTGACCCCCAGAGTAGGCTCTAGAAGAATGCTGGGCCTCTGAGGATGAATTTTGACTGGTCATACGCCCCAGGCATCTCCTAATGCCACTTATTTATGCCTTTACATAAAAAATAATTAAAAAATCCCGTTTTGCGGGAAATTTTTAACTATTAAAAAATCCTACTTAGACCTAGCCAAATTCCACGAAACTTTTCGTGTGATCTAGTATGGTAATATACATCGACCCTAGACACTAAGATGCGTCAAGGGCTCAATCTTCAAACCGTCACCTCGGCTTTGGGGTGTGCACGAGTGAAAAAATCCAGAGAATTATCCCCCTCCGAAAAAGAAGGGACAAGAAAGGGATAATTCACCGGATAAAAAAAACACTCCAAGGTGTACTCGTTTGCTGACCGAGTCCCACATCCTAGGCCTGTTACAAATTCAAGAAACATCATACTAGCATCACTTATTACAATTCCCCGTAGGGTGTGGAATCTGGGTACAAAGAAGAAATATGATGAGAAGATAGAAGGAGAGTTAAAAAAAACTCTGTTGACTGATGACATCTGATGGTACAAGTGTCCTCTGGATCATCCTTGGGCATGGAGTCGTCAAATAATCGTCAGGTGCTACTCCAGCAGTCAACACTCCCAACTTTTTCAGAATGTTGAGGCCAGCAATCACCTCATACTCCGCCTCATTGTTTGAACATTCAAAAGCCAACTTGTAAGAGCTCATTCTCACATTTTGAGGGATTTTGTTAGACTAATGTAATGGACCATGTATCCAAACACCAATTCCTGCTCCTTCTCTTCCCGATGCACCATCGAACTCCATGGTCCAAAGACCATTTTCTTCATCCGGAAGAAGGATTTCTGAAGACTGAATTTTTTTATTTTAGGATTTTGAACAACTATCTCAAAACTTTCTATTTTCTGCGCTATTCTTTGAATCTCCTCAATAGGATTTGTAGGCTGCCTATATTCCTCACCAACCTCTTTACCTTCTACTGTAATAGTTTCATGTATGCTGCCCATTAGGTTGGGAACTTTTGAAATTTCGACTAACTGACTTTCATCATCAACAGAATTCATATCACTAAGCAAAATGAAAGAGTCAAGATCAGGATGAACAGCATGTATAGGATGACTAGGTTCTCCTTACTACTGATCACAAATTTCATCTTCTTTTCTCTATAAAGTTTCTGTAGCTGTCCAAAAACAAGGATAGTGGCGTATGAAAAGTCAAGTTGCAGAGTGCCCTTTAATTTTGCTCCCCAAGACCTTGAAAGCAACATGCCAAACCTAGGAGGAATATCGGCAACTACGACATCCATAAGTACATTTTTGGTCGGGATTTGGTCCAAGGACACTACCAAGTCTTTAATTAGGCCAAGGCATTTCACTCTTCCAGAATCAAAAGAATAAAGATCATGGTAAGGTCGGGTGATTCTCAGTCCTAGTTTATCCATCATGGCTTTAGGCATTAGATTATGGGAGGCGCCAGAATCTAGCATAACATTATGAAGGATAAAATCATGAAGTTTAAGACTCAAATAAAAAGGAGGAATTTCACTATCTTCAGGAGCTCCTTCTAAGGCTGGACCAAAAAGGATTGTTGGCTCATCATCAGCTAGATTAACTGTATCAGAGATCTGATCAACCCTAAGCATCTTTGCAATCTGAAATTTATATTTGTCATTCCTTACCAATTCGGTGAGAGGAATGGCTATTTTCAATTTAGAAATTTCATTCTCCAAGCTAAAAAGATTAGACTTCTTTTCTACCTCTTTTGAAGCGATGTCCTTCCTTTCTATTTGGCCTTTAGCTTGAGGTTCCTTCCTTCGACTTTCAGTTTGCAATTCTTTATCTTTCCTCACATTGCTAGTATAGGCTTCATTTGTTCTATCCCAATTCAGTGTGACAATGTCTTTGTCTTTATTCTGCCTGCAGGAGTGGTTTGTTTGCTTGGTGCGTCCTTTTGTAGATTTTGTCTTTTTTGAGTTAGAGTGTCAAGTACATTTCTATTCCTCAAATTGTACTGCTTTTGGAGATTACTGAGGTCATTCTAATATCCTCTTTGGTACCCTTCAGTCCTATCAGCCCACACATTTTCGCTTGCGAACACAAATTGTTGATCATTTGGTATGAAAGAGTCTTGGGAAAACTGATCTTCCTCTGTTAGGAAAGTAGGCAATTCATCTTCTTGAAAGAAGTGATTTGCTTCTACAATTTCTTCTTCATCTTCTTCCTGACCTTCATCTTAGATGATCCAAAAATACAATTTTATCATAGGTTATAAAATTCAAGTAAAATAATTATTAATTTAAGATATTAAATTAATAATTATTATTCTAGAATGATTAATTATTTAATGGAGAATTAGAATTAGTATATTGTTGTAACAAGATATGACTCTCCAAATGTGTCGTATCTTAGGCTCTATTTTAGGAGATTAGTTAGCTAGTTCGTTTGAATAGCATTTATTGTAAATGGACACTTGTTATTTAATAAGTGATCCATAATTAGAGGTAGTTAGGACATGGAGCTTATAAATAGCTCATTGCAAGAGTGTTTGGTTGTTCGGGTGTAAACTCTTGCAAAATCAATTATGTAATTATTTTTTTCTGATTAATAAAATTATGTGTCTGAGGACACTTCTGCCATTATTGTGGTATCAAAGCTCCAGTAATGCTGCAGTTGATTTGAGGAGGAGATTCCAGCTCTATCAGATCATGGAAAACTCAACTCCATTGAAGTGATCAACAAAAGATTGAGAAGCTGTCAAATGGAGAAACGCCATCATTGTCTTTCCTCCTAGCATCATCCATGGTCGTTGAAAACAGTGCCAGGGTCTTCCAAGAATTGTTTAACGCTTGCAAGAAGAATCCAAACCAGGTTTGCACAGTTCTGTGTGTTCTGTTTTGAGGATAGCGTGAAAACAATCAACCCTTTTTTGTTTGTTTGTTTAATCCACGTATTTCCATCACTATATGCAAATCCTCTCTCTGTGATGCCTTTATCATGACCTTGAATGCATCAACGATCGTTGGTGCATTCAGATCTATTGCGAGAGGAGGCCAGATTAGTGATATTTGTTCGTTGTTTAAAAATTGTTGTTTGAAAAGTGTTGGAGGTTGTACATGTCAGAGTGATCTGTGTTGATAAGAGATGTTGTAGGCCATTGGGAAAAGCTACTGTGGTGAGTGGGCATTCAAACCCGAATATTTTAAAAAAAGTTGTCCGCTTCTAGAGATCTGGATACTATTTCCATGGTAAAATCGGATCGTTGAGTCTAGTCCAAGGAGTGAGAATGTTAGTTGCAAGCAGTGCAAACGGTATATTAGAGGCTGAAGCTTGAATTAAGGAGGATCTACGATTTTTTTTGTTGTTTTTTTTTATAGAAGAAACTCGGTGATCGAATACCATTTGCCAAAAATGGAGGGCCTACCTCTATGGTGTTAGAGACCTGTAGAAACGCCAGACCGATGAATCATATTGATTAAAAGGCAATTATTTGTTGTGGTCTAGAACTAATTTTGTCGGAAAAGATCTGGCAAAAATTGTACTAGAGTCTTGAGCGGTGATCTTCTGTTGCTTGATAAAACTTTGCCTATTTCTAGACTTGAGATGTGTTTTAACCTTGGAGACATCTTTGTTATCATGGTGAGCGTTGGGTTTGAAAGATTCGAATGTTGTTGAATAGAGCAGCTCGAGGATTTACCTCAACGATCTCAATCCTGTGGATACACAACTGCGCATTAACAAGGAAGCAGCTTTTCCAGATTCAAAGAAGTAATGTGATTCAGCCGTATGCTTTCTTTTGCATTTAAGAGTTGATGAGTCATCCCGAGTTGCAGTTTCTGAATTGGTTTGAGTTGCTTTCCTGCTTTCTTTTAGCGCACCATTGGTTGTGCCATCAACAGCTAGGTCTGAATTTACATCCATACCATATGGTGTGTGTGACAGAGACAAAGGAGAGCAGAAGCAAAGAGAAGCAACGCTAGCAATATAATACGTACCCATTTATGTCATTCAAACCGAGAGGACCAGTCCATCAAGAAAGTGCAAGGCTGAACTTATGAAAGCTAAATCAAATTTGTAAATTTTGTGGTGAAATAAGGAATATTGTATTGTGCAAAAATATGGTGATTTTTTAATTTTGGGAATTTATGGTTGATGGAGCAATAAGGTGATTTGTAATTTTTTGGAGCAATAAGGAGTTTTTTTTGTAATTTGTTTCTTGGGAGATAAACCTGGCTCTGATAAGCCTGGCATTGTAACTCAAAGTAATTTTATGTTGAGGGGGGGTAACTTTTCTTTTACCAGATTGTGCAAAAGCACCATTGTAAAAGTCAAATTTTGAAAGTTGCCTTGTAAAAATTTGAGAAATTGACTAGAGCCAAGTGCAAAGCTCAGTCAATTTTCTCCTGTTTTGACGACTATTCGAGGTTCAAGGCCAAGCCCCAATAGTTCGTTTTTTGCGTCGTGTGTTGTTGTTGTGTTGCACATCTTGAGTTTATTGGAGCTTGATTCGTGGTGTGAAATCTTAACACTACAATGTCTAAGTTGATTAATTTGTTTTCTGATTCCGACAAACTTGAAGGCACAAAATCTTATAAAACATGGCATCGTCTCATCGAAAGCACTCTCATTTACAATGAATTATGGCTGAGTATATGTGATGGAGATGTTAAGCCGAATAAACCCACAGATGCAGCTGCACTAGCAAAATGGGAAGTCAAGAATGTTAAAGCCTTAGCTCTTATTAAATCTTCTGTGAATGACGAAATGTATGTCCATATAGAAAATGCTACAGATGCATGGTCTGCTTTGAAAACTTTTAAAGACCTCTTTGATACTTACCCTGAATCAAAGAAAGTCGATCTACAATTAAAATTGTTGCAACAAAAATTAACTTAAGGCGGTGATGTTCTTGAATATATCTCAAGACTTAAGAATATTAGGCAGGAAATTATTAATGCTGGTTTTCCCGCGATTGATGATAGCTTTATGGTTACAATTGTAATTGTTGGACTTCCTTCTTCCTACACACATTTTTTGGAGACTCTACAAGTAACTGGGAAATGAGAGAAACTAAAGTTTGATGAACTCTGTGAAATGTTGACTCAACATGATAAAACTTTTGGGAAGAAGAAAAAAGTTGGTGAAGATGTTTTTCTCACAGAGGCCACCACTAGTAAATCAGCAACAGACAGTTATCGAGGCAGAGGCAGAGGGAATCAGAATCAAGCAGCACATAATGTACAAAGTCGAGGTCGAAGCCAAAGCAGAGGAAACAATTTTAACAGAGGAGGAAGGAATAATTTTCAAGGTAGAGGAAACAACCAAGGAAGAAGCAATTTTCAAGGACAAGGAAACAATAATCAAGGTAGAGGACAATCTCAACATAGAAGTCAAAGCAAAGGCAGAGGACAATCTTCAGGAAGAGGAAGAGACTTAAGTCAAATTGTGTGTCGAAGATGTAACAAAGTTGGCCATTATGCTGAAGATTGTCGAACTTCACTTAATAAAATTCCCAAGTTTCAGCAGCATTCAGCGCAATTTGCCAATGATCAGGATGAAAATAACTCAGAATATGTTTTTACTTCCTCGCCAGCATCACAACTTTCATCCCATCTTAGAAGTGACTATGAAGATGCTTGGATCTTGGATTCAGGGGCCACTCAGCACATGACTTGTCGACGTGATTTTTTCTGGAATTTTCAAGATTGCCAACTTAATTCCATTTTTCTTGCTGATGATACAAAACATACTCCTTATGGAAAAGGAGCAATTGAAGTTTGTCTCCCTGGCATTGGAGAAAAAATGATTTCCAATGTATGGTATGTACCAAGTTTTAAGAAAAATTTGCTCTCTTTAGTCACGATTCGACAAGCAGGACATCAGGTGATTATGGAAGATGGTTTAGTCAAGATCAATTCAGTCAAACAGAACTTGAAAACAGTGATGACAGGTTACGAAGATAGAAAACTGTTACGAATGAATAACTGTCCCTTTCATCCGTAACAGTTTTCCATCTTCATAACCTGTCATCACTGTTTTCAAGTTCTGTTTGACTGAATTGATCTTGACTAAACCATCTTCCATAATCACCTGATGTCCTACTTGTCGAATCGTGACTAAACAGAGCAAATTTTTCTTAAAACTTGGTACATACCATACATTGGAAATCATTTTTTCTCCAATGCCAGGGAGAAAAACTTTAACTGCTCTTTTTCCATAAGGAGTATGTTTTGTATCATCAGCAAGAAAAATGGAATTAAGTTCGCAATCTTGAAAATTCCAGAAAAAATCACGTCGACAAGTCATGTGCTGAGTGGCCCCTGAATCCAAGATCCAGGCATCTTCATAGTCACTTCTAAGATGGGATGAAAGTTGTGATGCTGGCGAGGAAGTAAAAACATATTCTGAGTTATCTTCATCTTGATCATTGGCAAATTGCGCTGAATGCTGCTGAAACTTGGGAATTTTATTAGTGAAGTTCGACAATCTTCAGCATAATGGCCAACTTTGTTACATCTTCGACACACAATTTGACTTAAGTCTCTTCCTCTTCCTGAAGATTCTCCTCTGCCTTTGCTTTGACTTCTATGTTGAGATTGTCCTCTACCTTGATTATTGTTTCCTTGTCCTTGAAAATTGCTTCTTCCTTGGTTGTTTCCTCTACCTTGAAAATTATTCTTTCCTCCTCTGTTAAAATTGTTTCCTCTGCTTTGGCTTCGACCTCGAATTTGTACATATGTGCTGCTTGATTCTGATTCCCTCTGCCTCTGCCTCGATAACTGTCTGCAGCTGATTTACTAGTGGTGGCCTCTGTGAGAAAAACATATTCACCAACTTTTTTCTTCTTCCCAAAAGTTTTATCATGTTGAGTCAACATTTCACAGAGTTCATCAAACTTTAGTTTCTCTAATTTCCCAGTTACTTGTAGAGTCTCCAAAAAAGTGTGTAGCAAGAAGGAAGTCCAGCAATTACAATTGTAACCATCAAGCTATCATCAATCGCGGGAAAACCAGCATTAATAATTTCCTGCCTAATATTCTTAAGTCTTGAGATATATTCAAGAACATCACCGCCTTCAGTTAATTTTTGTTGCAACAATTTTAATTGTAGATCGACTTTCTTTGAGTCAGGCTGACTATCAAAGAGGTCTTTAAAAGTTTTCAAAGCAGACCATGCATCTGTAGTATTTTCTACATGGACATACATTTCATCATTCACAGAAGATTTAATAAGAGCTAAGGCTTTAGCATTCTTGACTTCCCATTTTGCTAGTGCAGCTGCATCTGTGGGTTTATTTGGCTCAACATCTCCATCACATATACCCTGCCACAATTCATTGTAAATAAGAGTGCTTTCGATGAGACGATGCCATGTTTTATAAGATTTTGTGCCTTACAAGTTTGTCGGAATCAGAAAACAAATTAATCAACTTAGACATTGTAGTGTTAAGACTTCACACCACGAATCAAGCTCCAAAAAACTCAAGATGCGCAACACAACAGCAACACACGACGCAAAAAACGAACTATTGGGGCTTGGCCTTGACCCTTGAATAGTCGTCAAAACAGGAGAAAATTAACTGAGCATTGCACTTGGATCTAGTCAATTTCTCAAATTTTTACAAGGCAACTTTCAAAATTTGACTTTTACAATGGTGCTTTTGCACAATCTGGTTAAAAAAAGGTTACCCCCCCTCATCATAAAATTACTTTGAGTTACAATGCCAGGCTTTTCAGAGCCAAGTTTATCTCCCAAGAAACAAATTACAAAAAAAACTCCTTATTGCTCCAAAAAATTACAAATCACCTTATTGCTCCATCAACCATAAATTCCCAAGATTAAAAAATCACCATATTTTTGCACAATACAATATTCCTTATTTCACCACAAAATTTACAAATTTGATTTAGCTTTCATAAGTTCAGCCTTGCACTTTCTTGATGGACTGGTCCTCTCGGTTTGAATGACATAAATGAGTACGTATTACATCGCCAGCGCTACTTCTCTTTGCTTCTGCTCTCCTTTGCCTCTGTCACACACACCGTATGGTATGGATGTAAATTCAGACCTAGCTGTTGATGGCACAACCAATGGTGCGCTAAAAGAAAGTAGGAAAGCAACTCAAACCAATTCAGAAACTGCAACTCGGGATGACTCATCAACTCTTAAATGCAAAAGAAAGCATACGGCTGAATCACATTACTTCTTTGAATCTGGAAAAGCTGCTTCTTGTTAGTGCACAGTTGTGTATCCACAGGATTAAGACCGTTGAGGTAAATCCTCGAGCTGCTCTATTCAACAACATTCGAATCTTTCAAACCCAACGCTCGCCATGATAATAGAGATGTCTCCGAGGTTAAAGCACGTCTTAAGTCCAGAAATATGCAAAGTTTTATCAAGCAACAGAAGATCACCGCTCAAGACTCTAGTACATTTTTTGCCAGATCTTTGCCAACAAAATTAGTTCTAGACCACAACAAATAATTGCCTTTTAATCGATATGATTCACCGGTCTGGCGTTTCTACAGGTCTCTAACACCACAGAGGTAGGCCCTCCATTTTTGGCAAATGGTATTCGATCACCGAGTTTCTTCTATAAAAACAAAAAAAACAAAAAAAAATCGTAGATCCTCCTTAATTCAAGCTTCAGCCTCTGATATACCGTTCGCACTACTTGCAACTAACATTCTCAATCCTTGGACTAGACTCAGCGATCCGATTTTACCATGGAAATAGTATCCAGATCTCTAGAAGCGGACAACGTTTTTTAAAATATTTGGGTTTGAATGCCCACTCACCACACTAGCTTTTCCCAATGGCCTACAGCATCTCTTATCAACACAGATCACTCTGACATGTACAACCTCCAACACTTTTCAAACAACAATTTTTAAACAACGAACAAATATCACTAATCTGGCCTCCTCTCGCAATAGATCTGAATGCACCAACGAGCTATTACACTTCTCCGTTAACATTCAAGGTCATGACAAAGGCATCACAGAGAGAGGATTTGCATATAGTGATGGAAATGCGTGGATTAAACAAACAAACAAAAAAGGATTGATTGTTTTCACGCTGTCCTCAAAACAGAACACACAGAACTGCGCAAACCTGGTTTGAATTCTTCCTGCAAGCGTTAAACAATTCTTGGAGGACCCCGGCACTGTTTTCAGCGGCCATGGATGATGCTAAGAAGAAAAGCAATGATGGCATTTCTCCATTTGACAGCTTCTCAATCTTTTGCTGATCACTTCAACGGAGTTGAGTTTTCCACGATCTGATAGAGCTGGAATCTCCTCCTCAAATCAACTGCAGCATCACTGGAGCCTGATACCACAATAATGGCAGAAGTGTCCTCAGACACATAATTTTATTAATCAAAAAAAAAATAATTACATAATTGATTTTGCAAGAGTTTACACCCGAACAACCAAACACTCTTGCAATGAGCTATTTATAAGCTCCATGTCCTAACTACCTCTAATTATGGATCACTTATTAAATAACAAGTGTCCATTTACAATAAATGCTATTCAAACCAACTAGCTAGCTAATCTCTTAAAATAGAGCCTAAGATACGACACATTTGGAGAGTCATATCTTGTTACAACAATATACTAATTCTAATTGTCTCCATTAAATAATTAATCATTCTAGCATAGTAATTATTAATTTAATATCTTAAATTAATAATTATTTTATTCTAATTTTATAACCTATGATAAAATTGTATTTTTGGATCATCTAACACTTCAATGTAATTTTGTTAGAATGGAGCTCTTACTTGACCTTGAGGATCTTGGTTTCACTGCTCTTTATGTCAATTTATGAATTGTTGTTGTTGCTGTCCGTGAAAGTTAGGATTCCTCACTGAAGGTTCAGTTTGTCGATCAGTTATGGATATTCTATCCATCATCCTCTCCATAGTTTTTATAAGATTGTCAAGCTTTGCATCAAAACATGATGCAAGCTCTTCTTTGAAGACAACTTTCTTCTCTGCTCTCTCTGGCTTTGATTTTGACTTCTTATTGAGCAAATTGGCTTCAACACTGATTGCATTCCGCTGCATCTGTTCAAGAGTAGTGGTGTCTCTTTCGCTGAGCTGCTAGGCCATGTCCAAATCAAAGGCATCAGGATAATGAAGAAGAGCCAAACCAGGAGGAGGCTTCATATCATCAGGTATAGAATTGTACACTGTATTAAATCTTGATGTGAATTCTTGAACTGTTTCATTTGGGTTCCTTTTCATTGAATTATACTCAGCCAATATCTGTAATGGAATTTTCTTTTCTTGCCAATGAGCTAAGAATAATTCAATCAATCTTTGAGAACTATTAATAGAATTAGCGGCCATACTTCGAAACCATTTCTTGACATCTCCTGAGAAACTCTAAACTATAATCCTCATTTTGGCATTCTCCTCATCAATTTCTTCTAAATCAATGAAGTCTATTAACTTGTCAACATGTTGCTGAGCTGTAATTTCTACACTTCCATCAAACAAAGGGAGTCTTTGACCATAGTTCTGAGGCAAAGCAGCAAGTTGAGCAGGCAATAAAAGAGGCGCAAATCTTGCCATGACTATTGGAGATAGTGAAGGTGTTACAATGGATTGTGTAAGTAAGGGTGGAGATGCTGATGAGGATGATGGAACTACTAAAATTGGTTGTGGAGGCGAAGTTGGAATGAATGGGGAAGGCAGGAAGGATGAGGACACTGAAACTTTGGGAGATGTGGTAGATGTGCTTGGAGGTGAAACAGAGGATGAAGTTGTGGCTAGGTATTCAAGTTGATATAGAACAAAGGGTTTTTCAGTAGTGATCTGGAGTTGGTCAGCAAGGCTTTGAAGCTTATCAAAATTTAACCACAGTTCATGATCAGTCTTAGCAGACAAAGCTTCTGAAGAAATAGAGTGAGTTTCAACCTTTAAAGGTTCTAATGTTATATCAGAGATATAGGAGTCAAACTTGGACCTTGTAAGTGATAATTCTATCTGCTCCTCAAAAGGAATTTGCTCAAAGGCGAACAGGTGTTTAGGCAGAGAAGTTGTTCTTTTAATTTTACGAACTGCACTTTTAGTGATGGGTAGTCTAAGTTTTCTGAGCAGTCTTTCTGGATCTTCAACAGTAAAGGGTGAGTTTGGGTCAGGGTTTGACCTGGTATGCCTTTTGGAAGCCAGGATGTATACACCCTAAACTAATGAGATTTATGAATTCAGCCTAACTTCGAATACTGGAAACTGAGAGGTACAGAACCAATTCTTTGAAAGCTCTTAGATATTTCCCAAGAATAATTTAACAGTCATTCCCTGGCAACGGCGCCAAAAATGTTAGTCGACAAGGGTAACCTCAAACCACTTCAGCTCAGTAGCTAGCCTTATTGAGCATGAGAGGGATCTCTCTAAGTCTCTTATCTGTCATATGACTTTAAAGCAAATGAATTTTAGGTTAGATATGTGTATTTGTTTGTTTGTTTGTGAAAATTTGGTGTTTTAAGGATTTGCCAAACTTAGGGTTTGGAGCCACAAGTAGGTCTAGGTTGTGGGAATGCAGGAGCAAACATAAGAAGGAGCTAGATGTCAGAAGCCATGGTGTAATTTGAGTATTTGTCAGTGTAGTATAGAGGATATAGTGTGGAAGAAACTAATGAGCATAAATAAACATGATTTCATTAGCTTAGGAAGACAAAACACATAACTATGAAAACCAGATAACAGAGCTTGAAAAACAAGAATTCTGAGTATTTTATCACAAGGCATTCATAGAAAGAATAGATATAATGTAGATAAAGATGTTTAGACCATGAGAAAACAAAAAGAGTGAAGTACAAGCACCACGAACTCACTGGGCTAGAGTTCCTTGAAAATAGCTACAACCTATATCTATATTAGCTGAAAGATGATTACAGTGCAAGCCTCCTTCACAAAAAGTTCAACCCACTTCTCCTTTGGAGAAATTATACATATAGACTCTCCTAGACCACTTGCTCACCTTCAGGAGTCGAATTCCTTGGTGGAGGAACTGACTCCAAGATTCTCTCAACCAACAGGTGAGAGTGAGAAGGTGAAACTCAAACACTTCATGAAGAGTTTATTTAGGAGTTTTCTTCTTTTATGAGGCCTAATAAACATCAAAAACAACCTATGATGTACATTTATTCATGCCTACATCACCTAGCCTCGTAACTAGTGCCATTACATAGAGAATCTTAACTTTGACCAAGTCAGACTAGAAACTAGAAATTTTGCGCAGTGAAATTTTCCAAATAAAAACACAGCGCCAAATTTGAGCTGATTTTTAAGTGCCTTCCAGGGGTCAAAATGAAAATCTGAGAGAACGGTCAACTAGCTCTTCAAGTCTAGTTTCCATAACAGTTTGAATTTCTGAATTTGGAGCATGGGAAGACCTTCAAAAATCCATTCTCCCAAGGTCACTCTAGAAGCGCAACGCCTATCAAAAAATGGTCCAGAATGCTTATTTTTTGCCACTTTTTTGCATTTTTCTCCAAAACTAAGCCACCTCTGCAAAATCTGGGCAAATAGGTTTTTAGAGGATAGCAAGACCTTTCCAAAAATGTCGACCTTTCCTCAAATGGAGGCCTGAGGAAAAAGGGCAGCGCCTTCTGGAGCAGTTGAATTTCTGAACTTAGAGCAAAATTTGTCAAAAAACTCAAAATGCTCAGAATTTGCTCAAAATTGGAGGGAAGGTGTAAAAATAGGTTTGTTATAGCTTCATGGATGCGTAAGCAAGCATCTCCTAGTTTCCCTCATCCTTTCGGTATTTTTTGGCCTCCTTGAGCTTGTTTTCAAGTTGTTTTACCTTGACATTAGCGATCATGTTTTGAGCTTGGTAGTGATGCACCATTTGTCTGAGCAATTGATTGTCTCTATTTGCCTTCTCAAGGAGCTTCTCCAAGTGTTCATTCACCCTATTAAGCCAATATTCTTTATCTTGATGAACCTCTAGGGGCGATCCTATCTTCTAGATCAAGATCCTCATTAAGAAGAATTTGTTCTTGTTCTCTTGCAAAGCTTTCTTGAGGCCTCTTGTTCTTGGTCTTTTCCTTTTTCCTCTCACCTCTGATGCTTCAGGCTCGCTTGATGTCATGATTGCCTTACCTTTGCCGATTTGCTACATTAGCTTAACCTTTTCCTTTTCTAGTATCAACTCCTTTGCTTTTAGTTCACCGTTTTCTTGTTCAAGGAATGATATGACATACTTTGCCCTTTCCAAATTGATCGCCAGCGCTTTGATTTGGTAGTCCTTATCCCTGATAGTCTGTCTCATGTTTGTGGTCTAATCCTCAGTCTCTGGATCAATTAGTTCAAACTCATGTTCAACTATGTCTTTATCCTTTGCTGTCGATTCTTGCTTTGTCGATGAAGAAGGCTTGGCCCCTTTCTCTTTGTAAGAAGAAAACACAAGCCTCTACCCTTTCTTATACACTTTAGTCACCTTAGGTTTGGATAGCTAAGTCTTCTCCATTGTTTTGCTACATGACCCCACCTCTGTTTGTTGTTTTGGTGCGCTTGGAGATTGAGATGTTGCATTTTCCTCGTGCCATTTCAAGGCTGCTTCCAAAAAGGCTTCCCAAGCCATACCTCTCTCTACCAGCTGGTGAAGGACAATGGTTTTGATGAGACTCTGATGGAACAAGCTTGGGAAGTCCTCTTTGTCCTTTAATTGTATCTTTTCAAACATTTTGGAAATGCTCCTGAATAGATAATTACACATGTTGAGTGGCTTTTGAGATGTGAAATGCATCATGAGGCGAATATGATAGGCATACAACCTGGGGAATCTACCTTCACAAGTGAAGAACCTCATGACAGTTTTCATTAAAGGGGCATATTTCTCCAATAAATATCTGAAAGGCAAGAGGTGGGTATGTGTATTTATGTATGGCGTTTTTAAGAAAGGCTTGCAGTTTTCAAGATCTAGGTTCATTCCTTTGAACCAATATTCGCCATTGTCCGGTAACCCAATTGTTATTGAGATGGAGGCCACTGAGAAACTGAACTCAATACCAGCAATGACAACAGTCTCTCCTTTCAGTTGTGTTGCTACCTAATCTGTTAGCTACTCATGAAATCTTGCCTAGCTCACCCTTTTGCAAAATTCCAAGCAGTGGACATCCTCAAAGCATTGTTTGAAGAAAGGATAGGAGTTGATTGTGTTGCAGTCTGATGGTTCATATCTGAGGATCCTCCCTCCTTTGTGTTGTCTCTTTCTTTCTCGCGAATATTCTGCCTCCATGATGACACAAATCCCTAGCAGCAGGAAGCGAAAATAAGATGTCAAGTGTGAATGGAAATGAAGTGATGTAGGTGATTTTGAAAAAATGATGGTAGGGGTCTTGGGAAAGGTGAAATGACTTTGAAAGTTGATGAAAATGAGTGGAGAAATAGTGGAAAGATGCTTTTCTTGCATGTGGAAACAAGAGGGTTTATGATGAAATTTGCCCAAAAAAACCTCTAGGAATGAGCTAGGGTTTTGCTTTTTGAGTGTTTAAACTTTGTTTTGAGGTGGGTAAAATGGTCAAAATGGCTCATTAAACATGTATGCAGGTGTAGGATATCATTTTACATGTTTTGGAAATCAAAAATAATGATGCCCATTTTTACCCTAACATTTCCCATCCAAAATTTGCTACAAACCCTAACTTGAAGAATTATTGACATGAGATGAAATTGGGAAAGCAAAAGATGGAGGATGATGATGTACTGACTTGTTCCTTAGCTTCAAATTCAATGAAATCAAGATTGCAAGTGAAAAAATGAATTTTGGGAGAGTTTTGATGAATTTCGAGGCACATTGTTCTGCATGCGGCGCAATGTTCCTACATGCAGCGCCAAGGCGCAGCGCATGTCTCCTAAGCACAGTGCAGTGCTTCTACACGCAGTGCCTTCAAATTTTTGCTAATTTCTCCTAGGAAGAGTTTTTTGCTTTTTTGGGCAAGAGAGCTTGATGATAAAGAGTGAGTAGGATATTAATGAAGGACTTATGGGGCTTTTTGAGTTTATATAGGGAAAATTTCCTCACTTTTTCAAAAAGAAATGGGACCCACCCTCCTTTAGAAACTGATTTTCACTTTATGAAGACAGATTTTGCCTTTACCATTGCAAACCTAAGATGTACTTTGCTTTCCCGAGTGTTGGAGCTCCTTTTTCTGGAACCTTTGATATCATGAGTATGAGGAGTGTGTGAAAAATCAAGATCAATTCTCCAAAAGTTGCTTTGTTATGGTTTACTCACTGTTGGTTTTATTCATGGAAATGATGGACCTTGGAAACCCTAGCGACCTAATGGATGACCTGAGTCTTAATGGAATGATGGTGATGACTAACCCATTTTCATTGTGGCGTCTTCATAAAATGTGATAAGCGACAAGCATGAGAGAATTTTCAAACAATGACTTCATCTTTAGACTGACCATACAATGACCAAATTTACTATGTAAACCTAGTAACAAAAAAATTTGATTTTGAAAGCCTGGAAAAACATAGTAAAATCATTTTTGATCCAGGCGGCAGACTAACAAGACTGACACTAACACAACCCATAGAGGCCTTTCTTCAATCTACATACATGTGTCTGACGATCTTGAACTTCGAACCCCTCGGGTTGTTCTACATAGACTTCCTCCTTAATTGAACCATGTAAGAATAAGGTCTTGACATCCATCTGGTGTAGATTCCATCCATGCGAGGCAAATATCTCATCGTAGTCCACACCTTCCTTTTGAGAGAAACCTCGAGCAACAAATCTAGCCTTGAACCTTTCAGCACTTCCATCAGCTCCATGCTTGATCTTGTAAAGCCATTTCGAGTTGACAACGGATTTCTCCTTGGGTCTAGCGACCACATCCCAAACATCATTCTTCATAATCGACTCATACTCTTCGTTCATAGCATCCTTCCAAACTTGCTGCTCCACAGCTTCTTCGAATGTGCAAGACTCGGATTGAACAATGGTGCTCATTGCAGTTAAGTACCCTTGGTACCTATTCAGCTTCATACTTTCACGAAATGTCCCCCTAGGTGCAACATGTCTCTCGGCATCTTCAAGAGTTTCCCTAAGCCATGAGGGTCTCCTTTTTGAGGAGGAGGGCTCACGACAGGGTGGATCAATGGGATCCATTGGTCCTTTAACATCGGGCCTCGGCTCATCCTGCGGTTCTCCCTACTTTCCTGAATCTGCTTCTTTGTCCTTCCTTGGAATAGGAAGGTTACTAATATTCCCAAGGGCAGCATCCTCATTGAAGGTGACATCATGACTTATCTACACAACTCTTTGACCAGGAACATAGATTCTATATGCCTTAGAAGTTTCATTGTAGCCCACAAACGTTCCTTTCTTCCCAGAAGCATCCCATTTGCTTTTCTTTTGGCACATGAAAATATACGAGGCTCCAAAAATTCTAAAGTGAGAAACATCAGGTTTCTTATCGGTGAAAACTTCTTCCGGAGTTTTGGAGTCCAATGCTTGATGAAAGCATCTAGTTTGAACATACACGGCAGTGTTTGCAGCTTCGGCCCATAAGAACTTCGAAAGGCTTTAATCATGAAGCATGGTGCGTGTGGCTTCTACGATAGAACGATTCTTCCTTCCAGCAACACCATTTTGTTTGAAAGTATATGCAGTAGTAGTCTCCCTCTTAATGCCAGCTTCTCTACAATAGTTATTGAACTCATTTGATTCATATTCATTTCCATTATCGGTCCTCAATATTTTGACCTTCTTTCCGATTTGATTTTCGGCCAAAGCTTTGAAAGAACAGAACCATGAGAATACTTCATCTTTCTTCTTCATGAAATATATCCAAGTCTTGCGAGAGAAATCATCCATAAAGATAGCATAACATAAATATTCTCCCAATGAGTTCACGAGCATGATACCAGATAGATCAGAATGAACCAATTGCAATATGTCGGTAGTCTTGTTATCACTTGAGGGGAATGGTCCCCTTGTATGCTTTCCTTCCGCACACCCCTGACAAACACCTTCATGTTCAAATTTAAATTCGGTCATACCTGTCACCATCTTCCTCACATCAAGTAGAGCCTTATAATGTAGATGAGCAAACCTTCAGTGCCATAATTCGGATTAAGTGATGTGTCGCAAGACATAGCTCCCAATGGACTTCCTCCAACTTGATATAGGTTATCCACACTGAATCCAAAAGTGTAAATGCATCTTTGAAATTTTTATTCCACACACATACCTTTCCATCGATGAATGCCACCTTGAATCCTTTGTCCTCCATCACCGAGATAGATACCAGGTTCTTCTTTAGATCAAGTACATATAGTACTTCTTGTAGATGAATGGTGTTACCCTGATTCAATTGAAGAGTAACATTCTCAACTCCCTTCACGGGATAGGTGGCATTGTCTCCAAGGATAATTTCCAAGTTTGTATCATTTTCAATCAAATTTGAAAGAGATTCCTTATACCCAGTGAAGTGCCTTGAGGCAACACTATCAATCAACCAATTTCCCAAAGTCTGCGGAGGAGATGCAGTAGAGAGGGCAGATATAAGATAAAATTGTTTTTTCTTGTTATCAACAACATTAGATTCATCATACTTGGTGTTTCTAGATCTCTTGGGAAGGCGACCATTTCCTTGATGAGGAGCAGGAGCATTCCTTTTTCCTCGGTTGTTGAATCTGCCATTCCTTTGATTGTTGTTGTGGTTGTCATCAACATGAGGTGTATCCCTTCTATTAGGACACTCCCCTAGCATAGTGGCCAAACTTGTTGCAAATGAAGCATCTTCCCTTCCTTCAATTTTGAAACCCGACCTTCCTTGACATTGCTTCTTTGAACCTGTATTGTTCTTTTTAGCATGAGCGGAGAATGCAGAAGGACCATTCCTATTTGAAGGCATATCTAGTTCCATCATCCTTGTTTCTTCTTGAGAACATCTAGTCAGCAATTCTTCAAAACATGGAATCCTGTCGTTGTTAAAAATAGTGGTGTTGAACACGTGCCATTCACGAAGGAGTCCTCCAAGGGCAATGAGAGTAAGCTCCCTATCAGCAACAACTTCTCCAATCGAAAGAAGATCATTTTTTATCTTAGTAATCCTGATGAAGTAGGATTGAATGTCTTCACTTCTTCCCTTCTTTATATCATTCAGCTTGTTTTTGAGAAAGAGAACTTGGTTTGCATTGCTAGATTTGAACATGCCAATCAACCTGTCATATATATCTTTTGATGTGTTCAAACTAGATATGTAAGCAACTAAATGTTTATGAATAGAATCCCTGATGATCTTCTTTGCTTTGACTTCACCCTTCTTGTACTTTGTCTTAGCAGCAACAGTTGCATTAGAAGGAGGTTCTGAAATCTTTCCCTGCAGATAGTCCATAACATCTCACTCTTCTAAAGTCAAGTCAAGAGACATCTTCCATGCATGATAATCGAACTTATCATGACGTTTATCATCAAACTTAAAGTAGGATGTGGATGCCATTGAATCTTGTCCTTGATCAAAGGATCTCACTGATTGCTCTTCTCACTCTTGCTTGGGCTTTGTATTCATGTCAGCTCTTATACCATGTTAATTTTAGATAACAATGCTATGTTCTATGCTTAAGAGCAATTTTACTTCAATTTTCTTATTAGCCCAATATCAATATCCAATTTAGTAATCACGTCAACATGATGGTAAAATGCAAATAGAACATAAACAATAATAGTAGAAGACAAGCCAAGACAAGAGGACACAAGATATGGCATCAGCTAGGGACAAACCCCAACATGGGGAAACCCTTGATCAATTCTTCTTATTATTCTTCAAAAGTTCAACACACAGAGAGAGTACAATATACAATATTCACTTGCCCAATCAAAGTGAAATCTGACCAGTCAAACAGCAGTAACAGAAAGCCTTAACTAGAAAGTCAACGTTGGTCAACAAGGCAGATTTTGACCTCCAAAACAACTCGGTCAACCTCAGTCAACTCGTCCTCCAACAGCTAGTCAAATCAGCCCAAAAACAATCTAAAAATATCTAGTCAAATCTGGTCAACGAAAGTCAACGCTGCAACAAACCCTTCTACAGTCAACGCTGGTCAAACAACCTCGATTTCTATCCCCAAAAATGCGGCCTACCCAACAAAGATCTCCATTACAAAAACGCAATCAAAACAAGTCAACTTTGGTCAAAACAACATTCCTGCAACTTCGGTCAACGCTGGTCAACGCAAGGACAGAAACCCTTCCTTCTTCGCACGTGTGGAGAGCTGCCTCAAAAATCCATACCCAATCAATGACACAGAGAGAGATGTGAGTGAGTGAAGTGTTTAAATGAGGAGGAGGCACCTTGTATTTATATGTAAACGTTGAGGATGAATAGATGTGATTGTTGGGCTTCTGAGCCTACATTAGTTTGTTGGCCGACCTTGACAATTTGTCCATAAACAAAATAAATTAATAATTCCATTTGTACATGTCAAAATGAGATGATCTTTAGATCCTACACCTCTCAGAGAGAGGAATCCAATAAAAATATCAGCTGCCTCATATGAGTTGTCCAAGGTGAAGTTTGGCCCTAGTTGCCAAATTTAACAAATATGGCCCTGTGCCCAAAATTTCAAGAACAACCAAGGCTCAGTCCTTATTGTCTGTAACTTTCTGTTAAAAAAATTCTCCTTCCTTTTTCTGAAAATTTTCCTCTACCTTTTTACTTTGTCTTTGTTCCCTTTATATTTTTCCTGAGGGCTCTTCTCGAACTTTCAATCAATTGCATGCCCGCTTCTCTTTTGTGTTGCCTTCGTGAGGAGGGTAAAGCATTTATAATTAGAGGCGGTGGTCTCCCTTGAGATGACGGATTTAATTTTATTTTTGGAACCTATACGTATGATATCAACCACCCTCCATGATATTAATATTATAATGTGCCTTAAGAATTTGGTTGGGTTAGGTAAAATAACATTTAAATATTCTTTCTTTTAATTTTGTACAACATGCATAGTATCTTTTTCAAATGTTCATTTCTTTTGTTTATACTTGTCCCTTTTATTTATTCGTATAATTTATTTTCCATTTTAATTTTGTATAGTATAGAAAATTAATCTTTTATTTTGGATAATATTCTATGGTTACCTATTATGATGACGACACACATTAAAATACATATTTCAATATATTTTTGCGAGTTAGGTATTTATTTAATATCTTCAACAATTACGTCTTTTATCCTATTCTTGGAAATTCTTCATAATTTAATATGAATACTAGTGCAGTGCAGGCGATGCATGCGTATGTAGCTATCATATGCATGCCTCGTATTCATGATAATAATTCACATCTCGTTTGTAATGGTAATGGCTCGTTACATAAGGACGAGTTGGATACAGGTTCCAAGACCATATACCCAAATGCTATGGAGGCAAGAGTCCGCTATCAGAAAGACACCATCAAACAATTTGGGGACATCATCACACAATACCAAGCTTGGCATCAATATGTGACCAAGAAGAACCAAGTGGATGTTGCTGAGTTGGTCTTTCCCCAAACTTCGGAGTTATAGTGTTTTTTCTTGTTAGGATGTCTCTAGCCTATTTTGTCTTACATGGGTACATGTGGAAAATGTAATATTATTTGTAAATATGTTGTAAGTGAAATTCCAAGTTTCATTAGTGGAATATGAAAGGTCATCATGTTATGTAATAAGTTATTTGTAAAGAAGTTGAAGAGTCATGAGGGTAATCAAAGAGCCACAAAGGGGAATGTCAAGGGTCACCCCGCCCTTTGTTATAAATAGAACTCCATAACTCATAGAACAGACTTTTGGGAGCCAAGCTTTTGGCTAGGCTTAGGCTTAAAAAAGGCTTGGGATATTGTGACGAGCCTTGGTTTCTCCACAGCGTAGAGAGAGTATACTTCTTTGGAGGAGTAGGTGTTCTTGACTGTAATGTTCCACTACTGGGGCTAGTGGTCGTCAATGGCGTATGCATGGACGGAACTTTCACTTATTATAATAATAACAGAGCTAGCACGCTTTCAAGCATATGTTGTTATTGTAGTTGGACTATTATGGTTGCTTTAGTAATGTATGTTGTTTAACTTACGCATTTGCTTATGAACTACTTTGTATGCCATTGTACAAATCCTGTTGAATGTGTGTTGTTGGACTAACCCATCACTTTAATTTGTGGACTATACCGCATTTTAGCTTGTGATGTCATTATGCTCATGTGTTCCTTTCAAGTTGCATACGATTAAAGCTTCTAAGAGGCACACTTCCTTTTCCCCTCCGTGTGTGAGAACCTTCATGCATCGCACTTGATGCTCCGCAGGGTCACACACTTTTTCTCACCCAAAGTTATCATACTTATCTCTGCGCACTATCGCGTTCAAGGAATTACACTACCACCCACTATTGGGACTCCTACTCCAAACAGTTTGAGGTCTAGTTGGGACTTCTTACTGGGAGATCCCCTTAATGTTGGCGAGTCCAACACCACCAACATGTGGTTAAATTGCTCTTGTTGCTAGAGGATAGGTCCAAATTGGACAAACTTGAATTGGGCATACTGAGGGTTTTGGAGGGAAACAAGTAGGTGCTCAAAGTAGCCCTAGATCAGCTTGCCAACAAGGACTTTGACAGATGTAAGTGTTGAAAAGTGTAACTAGGTTCGGTCTTCATAATGACATGTAATTGTGATTTTATGTAACAATGTAAATAAGAAAAATAAAATTATTGTAATGCTTGCATCATGGATTTCATGAGCAAGATATTTTATTTTTAGTTAAGGCTCCCACTGTGAGCCCTTGGGGATTTTTCCATCTTGTCATAAAAGTCTAAAGAGTCATTGTCATGTATTAAAGGCATGTTACACATTGTAAAAGGTCAAATTTGTTTTATAAGTCACCCTCCAAGACCTTGTCACTAGTCCTCACTCAAGTCAACCCACAAAGGAAGGATAATTCTAGAGAGATGGAATCGTCCTACTCCAAGAGATCATGTCGGCCTAACAGTCATGAACCAGCCACTATATATAGCAGAGCTCAGCCTCATTTGGAAGACAAGAATTCGGTGAAGCAAGTCCCTACCAACAAGTGCGAAAATCATACTTGAAGGAGCCTCAACATCAGCGAAGGAAGGAGACAAGGTAGCGAAGGAAGTGACATCGTTTTGGGCCTTTTTTGGGCTAGTTTACCCTCACAAGTGCGAAGGCAAGTGCGAAGGAAGCAGATCCGAAGTTGTCAAGAGGAGGTCGAAAGATTGCAGTCACATAAAGGTTACCTCATTTCGGTGAATGAAAACTTCGTTGAAGGAAGCCTAGTTAGAGAAAGAAGAGTCTCTCTCAAGGAGGAGACTATTTGAGAAGCCAAAACAGATCTAGGGCTTTTGTTGTGAAGCTAAACGATCGCAGACCTACAAGAAGAGGCCGAAATTTTGTAGGAAGCCGAGAAGAGAGTGAAGAAGGGCAACGTTGATCTAAGGCTGAAGAGGAGGATAGTGACTTGGTCTTGGAAGGGCTCTAGTGTCAAGGGTCTTTGTCATGGTCTTGGTATTCGTCAATTGAAGGTTCTATAAGAAGAATTTGTTTGGGTTTTCCTCTCAAAGAGTGAGAGGTTTTGGCCTGGCTGACAGCCTATATACTGTGTCTCTTATCTCTTTATTGTTCATGAATTGGTAATTGTCTTGATGAAAAGAACACAATAATAACTCAAGAAGAGAAAGTCATAATCAAGAAGTAAAAAGACTATCACAAGCAATTATCATAAGTAGAGAAATCACCTATCTATTGATGCCCTAGATTGCTCAACAGTAAGAAGGGTGAAGATTGTGTAAGCTCATGATTGATTCTTGAAGGACAAAGGAAGAAGGTCAAAGGAACTATTACACCAGCCCAAGTTCACTGAAGAGAAGGACATCTTGCAGTGATAGGTGGCAGCCCTCAGGCCCGAAATTTGTCTTCATTGGAGTAGCACAAGAAGGCATTAGAGAGACAAAGTCCCAAAGGAGCTGAGGAGCAGCAGTGGGCAGTTGAGAGTTGTTCACAAATGAAGTTGTGAACAACTCAACAGGAGTCTCTATGTGTTGATGCGTTGAAGGACTAACGATCAGCTACAGAGCAGTTGGAGTAGTTGAGTTCAGTGACCTAAAGGAGCAAGACCATTGATAGAGGCAGAAGTTGCAGATTGGGAGCAGAAAGACCAGTGGTCGTGTTCAAGGTACAAAAAGAAGAGCTATGATTGTGTACTACATTAACTAGACCGTCGTGTATCGTGTTCTTATATTATTGTATCAGTGGATGTATGAGGGTCATTATCCCTGGTACGAGAGCCCTAGATAGTTGTACTATCAGTTTGTTAATATAACAAAGTCGGGTTTTGAAAAAAAAGTTGTTTATATTTGTGCACGTGTTGATTTACTGCATTTTTATATTTTGCTGTGCAAAGCAGTTTGTTGTGATACTTGGATTGGTATCATCAGTGATTGTAAGATTCTAACCGAGACTCCAGTATCATGAAAAAACAACAGTCTCGAATAAGTTGGTACCTAAACAATAACTTGCTGAGTTGGTCCTCAACTAAGGAGATTGGTGTCTCCAGTAGGTTGGTAGCTACAAGCTTTGTAACAGTAGGTTGGTGACTACAGACATTTATAAATATAAGTTTATGTGCTTTTCGCACACAAGGGTTTCCACGTTAAACATTCTGTACTGTTATTTGAGTTTACATGCATTTATTATTTTGAAGTTAATGAAGATTGATGAATGTTCATTTATATTTTCAAAAAAGAGGGGATCTTATACTGATTCACCCCCCACCTTTCTCTCAGTATAAGCATAAGTTCAACACATTCGAAGTACCAAAAAATATCCCATGATTTGTTACATTAGTATCAAGCAAAATGGCCTGTAAACCTGAGTGGCTTTGCTTCTCATGACAAAATACCAAAATGCTTGGTGCTTGAAATACAGATAGTGGACTTCTGCCTGACAAATATGTGTCCAGGGAAAACAGTTATCAAGTGCCACCATTTTGACTTGAAGCTATACCAAGCAAGTTGGACAGAAACTGTCTGATGTATAAAATAAAATTTCAGATCTTTAACAGTTAGCATACAAATAGAAATGTTTTGACAAGATACCATTTAGCACTGCACATGTTATAATGTATTCATTGCAAAAAAATATTCTACACCTCAAAATACAATGATTTGTCAAATAGACAGCTGCAGAAGTTTATAATGTAGTCATGGCATAATTATATTCTACTCAAAGTACATCATTTACAAAATAAATGAAGCCTCTAAAGCTTTCTAAGGCCAGCAAATATCTGTTAGCTGTACGTCCTTAACATTCTCTGATTAAGATACTGAGGATATGGTGTCATGAAATCTGTTTTCCCAGAGAGCACACTGAAGCTAATGCTTAGATTGTTTTTGAGTATGTAAAGACAAGGGAGACAAAAGTTTACAAGACAATTACAAAAAACATGTCAATACAGGATAGGGTCATGACTCATAACAGTGTAGAAGACAATCATATAATGAGATTAACAATGCAGAAGATATAATGAGATATTCAATTACAAAAACAGTAATAAAAATTATACATCTATTTATTAATACTATTTTACTTGAGATGCAAAGCATGCTGCAAATAATCTTTTAATCTTTTCTATTTTCTAGATGAAAGACAATGTAAAGAAGCCCCAAGGGTTAGCTCAGTTGGTCAAAAACCGTGCCTCGCCATCGGGAGGTCACAGGGTCGAATCCACCTGAAGCCCTTGGGGTCAGGTCTTGCAGTAGGCCGAGGGGCGATTTAGCCTAGCTATCGCCCAGATTTTTCCGTGGACGTAGCGATCACTCACTGACCAGAGTGCTCGTGAACCACATGCAAAAAAAAAAAAAAAAAAGACAATGTAAAGATATACAAGAAAAGAACTGGGTTGTTGGATTAACCTGTAAGAAGTTTGTTCATCTCTTGATTTCCAATCCCCTCCCAAAGTCCATCTTTACACTTTCCAACACGTGTATTATGAACAATAATTAATGGGGGCCATAAAATAAGGTCTTCTTGTTTAGCTCTTGCTTCAATCAAACCCAAAGACTGATATGACTTTGCATTATCAGGTGGCACACCTTGATTCCACCCCACAAGGACACACACAGCTTTATATAGTGCCTTGTGTTCTGCCAATCGATCAGCCTCTTGAGAATAATACGCATGCATAACAAGGCTGTGAGTATCAACAAAATCCTTTGAATACCTGGAAAAACAAGAAAAGTTGCTATCAAAAATTATGAAACCCAAGTCAAATACAAAGATTGTTGAAATTAAAGTGAGAAACATCTAGAAGAGATCATTCTAATCAGATGAATTTTAAATTTCCTTTGTTCTTATCTATCTATTCATTTATACTTATTAAGGATTGCTCTCTTTTTTCTATCATTAAAAGATAGTTGTTCAGCAAATGTTAGAAATCCAATCAAACAACAAATATTTATCTAGATGAAAACAATTTTAATCCCTAATTAAAATATGCTCAACTCAATTATGTTTACTTTGTGGACTGTTACCACTCAAACTCTCACCCATTGTGTAAGAGTCCCAACAACAATGTGAGAACCCAAGGGCAACTTGGCACTGTTATCCAGTGTCTGTGATATTCCTACTTATTTTACTAAGTAAATATCAATTTTGCTCATTTTTTGTTTACTACATGGATGCACTTAGGAGAAGTGGGCTTAGAGGACCCACATTTCATTTTTGGCATAAGAAGCACTCCAACATTAGAGTTAGAGGAAAGATTGTGGCCTTGGTGGAGAGTGGGGGCCACCACAAGGGAATTTCAGCCCACATGGAGAGTACGCTCTCATCGGAGCAGAATTTGTGTGAGGAGTTCAATGTGGGCCCACATGGGCAATCTTGGAGTGGCTTGACAAAAGGAAGAAGGGACTCTCATTTTGTTCATTCATCTATCATTTCAGAAATTGTCTCTTGACATAGCAGGCTTGAGTAGGAGCCAAGTCTGCATGTGTTGTTCAGCACTTAGGTGTTTCCAAGCAGAGATCTCAGAGCTTTCATGGACTTCAAGTGCCAGCTCAAGGAGGGAGTTCTAGTTAGTCCCGAACCATACCAGCAGCAGGAAGGCCGTACTACAGTAGAGGGAAACCTACAGCAGCGCAGGGACTACGCAGTATTGGGTAGAGTCACTCCAGGTGGTTGAAGAGTGAGTGGAGTTTGAGGTGGAGACTTGGAGGGAAGGCCTGGGGAGCCTTCTAACAGGGATTGCAGGCATTTTTGGGGCATTTAGCAGCGGATTCTATAGGCGGGTCGATTTGCCCAGCAGCAGAGCCACTCAAGCCAAAGAGTGTCAAATTTCCGGGGTCAAGTTTTGACCAAACCCTTCGTGGGTTATTCTGGGTTTATTGAGGAGATGCTGGGATTAATTTCTCATAATTTTTTGAGCAGTGGAGAGGGCCCTAGCAGCAGATCCTTTCAGGCAGCAACACATTTCTCAGCAGTTTCAGCGCAGAGCTAAGGCAGCGTAGTGATTGAGCAGAGGAGGGTGTCCAGCATTTCACTTAGGGCTTTGCTACCTTGCCTTGAGCAAGCCCAGGTGCATTCTTTCCAGCACCTTTATTGTACACTCCTGTTCATTAATAAAATGGCTCATAAGCGTAGTTTTTGGTGTCAACTGGTGCTCTGATTGCATGTTTTTGTTTGTGTGAATTTTATGTCTATTGCATGCCTGTTATTAACTATAAAATTTCCTTAGGGACATTACAGTGTCACCACAATAACTTTTTCCCACTCATTAAGTTGGCCCTTACCCAACTAAAGCAGGGCTTCCCTAACTCAGAATTACTAAAGCTTATTACAAGAAGGTTGTAATAAGAAGGTTCAAGGTGATTAAGAAAAGTTACCTTCAGCAAGACAGAATTAGTAAAAGTGATTTTATGCATGGAGTGATGGAGTATAAAAACTAGCATCAAGTCCATTAGGCAAGTGAAGCCAAGGATCAACTAATGAGGACAGCAGCTATGAGTTTAGGAATAACTATAGCACGAATGAAAAGGCTACAAACAAACCTATTTTGCTGTCCCATAAAATAGAAATTCTTTGAGAGGAATCTACTACAAGGTTATGCAAGTATAACTAAACCGAATTAAATAAAGACTGCATACAATAGCATTTCCATCAATAGATAGAAAGATCATGAAGGGGGAATCAACCACAATTCTTATCCTTCTTAACAAAGGCCCAATCTTCTGGATGAGGAACAATGTTACCTACATTTCATCCCTTCAACATACAATCCATCCAACTTGTCACATTCTCTAAGACTGGGAATCTTCTTACACATCTTGAACAATCCTCAAGTGCAAAAATTGACAATTTATGAAGTAGACAAAATCCTTTGAAGGGTTCAAACACTTTTCCCAAGAGACCTAGGGTTCATTCAACTTCACACCCAACAATAGTAACAAGATCAATCACCCCTCCTAGGTACATCGCCATTGAAATACCAACTCCCTCCTATGTACATCACCACTGAAATACCAACTCCCTCTTACACATAAAGTGATAACAACCACAAAACCTTTGATGCCATGTAGAAATTTCTGGATCTAGTCAAATTAATGCAACTTGAGAAATTTCACCTCTTTCCTAGAGGTTTTTTGGATCTTAACGCTTTGGTATGTTTTCACTCGGATTACCTTGTATAGCATTGTTAAGAGGTGAAATATTGTTCACTATTGATGTTGTTTTATTTATACATTATAACAGCTCTCGAGTGAAATCTTACCATGCATTAAAAAAAATCACTTTATGACAGCTGTAATCATAGCAATTAATCTACCCTATCTTTGTAAATATTAATGTTAAAAAAATTAACAATTTCATATTTAACTTCTGTCAAATCAGCAAGTCATACTAGTGTTACAAATTATCAAACAGTGAAGAAAAAGATAGGTGAAAATCAAATCTGCAATAAGACAATTTTGGCCAGCTGGAAATTTCATATGTATCTATAAAGATGAAGTTCAAGTAAATACCATAGCCTCATCATGTTGAATTTTGTAACTAGCATTTGTCTTCATAATGTATTTTTGTCATTTGAAAATTTATTAAAGCATATTTAATATGCTTAGGTCGTATTATTTGTAGCATGGGTTTCATGCTCAAAGAAAGGAAAATTTATATTGGAAAAAGAAAAGAAAACTTAAATTTTATATGTCTTTTGGCCAAACCCAAGTGGTCATGTCAGCCTGCCCAAGAGTGGCAACCGTTCACATGAACAAACAACTATAAATAGCAAAATACCTACTCGTCCTCCTCCAAAAGGATTACTACATCATCTATCAAAAATGTAGTCTGAGGCATACGAATGACGCAGATCTGAGGCCAATACAAATCTATGGAAAAAAGTGAAGTCTGAGGCAATCTCTGTAATGTGAATTTTGAGGAAATCTCTCTGTGATGTGAACTCTGAGGCAGCTACCTTATGCAAACTTTCTGAAGTTGACACAAAGTTCTGCAGTTGGAACAGAGGACTACATTCGTGGCAGTCTTGTGGGCAATCCTGTGACAGACATGTGACATCTTGTGGACTATATTCCCGACAGACATGTGGAAGGGCTGACTTGGCATTTGGGTTGTTATGCTATCACACTGGTCAGTTTGTCTATGACTTGGATTTCTCTTGTTGAAGATGATTCTATAAGGCAGGATTTGCTGGGTTTTCCCTTTGAAGTTTGTGGGTTTTGCCCTGGGCACTGGCCTAATATCTGGTGTCTCGTCTCTTGAATCTCTACTTTCCGCATGTTTTCGATTGTGTAATTGCTTGATGACTTAACTGAATAATGTGAAATAGAACCATTATAAGGTGAGTTGAAATACTACTGAGCATAGAGTCCTCCATTACTCTTACATAAAATATGTCTATACAATTTGGACCCAAGATCCTCTAAAGGAGTATTAATTATTATAGTCACGTTCTAATCTCCCCTGGTTTGCCTTGAAGAAGATTCTGTAATTCGTACTGCTACATGATAACCTGAGAAAAGGTGATCAAAGTAACTTACGTGAGAAGTTTCCATGATCCATTTTGGTGATTGGTCTTAGTGAACTAAGTATTGTCTTAGTTCTGGTCGAAAAACTTCAAAAAGCGTGAATTATCTCTGAACCTAAATACTGAAGTATATCTTCTGTTTAAGTGCAATTCAGACTTGATATTACCTTCTGTTGAAGCATGTGAAGGGTACAGAAAAAGTGGATGAAGCAAGAGATTTGATAAAGGAAGAATTTAAAACTGAGTTTCTGTGGAATACCTTTGTTGAAGATTGAACTTCTGTCTCTCTGTGATCGATGAATGTCTGTGATACCCATCACTGTGATATGCTTTGGATCAAATTTCTGTGAAAGGATCTTTATTGAAGGATGAACTTGTAATTATTTTGGCATTTTGCTGGACAAAATCCTTATGATGAAAGCTTTTCATATCTCTGTGGAAGCACCATGAAGAAGGATGAATTTCTGCATTAAAAAGGTCAAAGTCATGCTCTTGCTGAAGCAGATCAGATTGAAGCTAGTGATGAGCCAGTTGACTTGACTAGGAGGAAGGGTGGGCCAGAGGATGCTTTGTCAAGAAGGAAGAATCGTTGGAGCAGAAGATACTGACATGATCATAGGAGTGTTAAAGACTAGCCTTGGTCACCAAGCAAGCATAACTCTGTACGTGCTATTGGATGCTCAAAGCTAATGCCTCCTTGACCCTTCTGGAATGTAAGGAAAGATATCTTGTATCTACTGTCATGAATGTTGGGTGTTGAAGAATGATGAAGTTAGTCTTTGCACATTGAAATGAAGGCCAAGCCTTTATGATCAAAATTCTGCTGCTGTTGCAAGGGTTTAGAGAAAACAGAGTTTTCTTGGACCACCATTGAACATTTTTAATGGATCAAAGACATTTTGATTCTAGGGTTTGTAAGCCCTAGCAAGTAACAAGGCTTGATAAGAAAGCCCTAGGGTTTATAGACAAAACCCTAGGACTGAATGCTTCCGCTGAAAGAAGAAACCCTAGCCTTTGCAAGAAAGGTATGACATCATGATGACAATGTGGATGAGGTTGATAAAGATGCTAGATGAATATATGAAGATTAAATATCAAGAGGGAGCTGACATTCTTCTCAAAAGATAAGTATCTTATATCTCTCTTATTTTATTACGACTATTAGTGTTTTACTATTAATTAACCTCTTCTCTTTGAATTCTTTGCTTGGTTGTAATTATTCTTCCATGACCTCCTAGTGAGGATTGCAAGTACATAGTAGAAGTTTCCCAGGCTCCTGTAGCGGATGGAAGAAGTGGAAAAACAAAGCAAAGCATGACTTACTAAATTGCTACTTGAAGAATATTGTACTAGATGAGACCCAAGTTCAGAGGGAACGTGCAATTTGAAGTATGCCTTGATTGTAACTAAGAAAAGTCAAGATCTAGCATGCAGCAAATGACAAGAAGATTCTCCCAAGAGGGAGAGAATCATGATAAGACATCTGTCTCAGTTGGAAAATGTTACCTCGGATTTTTGAAGAAGCATGACTAAAGAAGGTCTTACACTTTGGGCTTGAGTAAATGGATCAAGGATGATTCTATATAATTTGTCTCTTCCTTCGTCCTCTTCTTCGTCCTCTTCTTCGCATAGAATGAGATATGAATGAGTGAGTCTTTGGAGGACGAGATCCTCTCTATATATAGGCCTCTTCAAGGGGTAGATATGGCTCTTCACTTAGGCTGACTTGATAGCTCCTAGGCTGACTTGATCTTGGAGGGAATTTCGACACCTTAAAGACAAAAATATTTTTTCTTTACAAGATACAATGTGCCCATTGGGGTCTTCATTATATGACAATGACTCTTAGACCTAGGACAAACCCTAGAAGCACTCAATGGGTGGCTGACCTATAAAATAAAAGAACTTAAGCATGAAACCCATGCTCCAATAATAATAATTTCTTTTCATTTTATAATTTAGAAGAATACATTTCATACTTATGAAGACCAAACCTAGTTACACATTTTTCAACACTCCCTCTTAACTAGAGAGGTATTCATAAGAGGTACATGGTCATTCTCAATCTAAAGAGATCTCATAAAAAGAGTCGGATTGGTAACCCATCTGTCTAGCATCATATTAACCAGCATTGTCACATAACAAGGCCTTGACTAACAACTCTATCTCTCCACAATATCAGAGCACAATGTTAGTGAGACCAATGATTTATAGACACCATCATCATTGTCTCTCAAGGTGCATACTCCACCCGGGTGTTCACAGAGTATGACCTTCTTTTGGACTATTCTTATCTTGGATAGCTAGTCCTCAAAGAATATCAGTCCACAACTACTCTTGTCTTGAATGCCCTACCACATTCTCAAAGAGTATCGAATGCCAAATGGTTACCCAATCCCCCATTCTTTCTTCCTTGGTGAAGACAAGAATGTAGTGCCTATCTCTCCCTTTCAATTAGAGAGGATACATCAACCAAACCAAGCTTGTCTCTCAAGTACACAAGCTTCTTGTTCGGGATGTTGAAGAAAATGTAACTAGGTTCGGTATTTATACATGTAATTTTGATCTTTGTACTTGTAAAGAAAAGAAATATTATTTTTGAGAATTATAATAATGAGTTTCTTGCTCATTCCATAGGTCTAGAAAAGTCAAAGAGTCAAAGAGCTCTTCTTGAGCATTTATGTAATGTATATGAGTCAACCTAGAGTTTAGATAAGCCCTCCAAGACAAGCACAATCCTCTTGAAGAAGGCAGCAAACTAAACGATGAAGAGAACAATCAAGTCGGCCAGCAAAATTGGCATAAGGAATAGACACGTCGGCTCAGATGAAGTGACATAACAACTCATTAGTTCATGTCGGCTTGAATGCATGGACAGACACCTGTAAATAGGCAGTGAGGATCACCGCAAAAGAGTAGAGAGAATCTTGGATATCTCTGAGGAAGCTCGGATGGGTACAAGTCTATTACTTAGCATATATTGAAGGAGCATAATCTCACATGAACACAGCAAGGAAACTATCTCATAACTTCGCAATAAATCTCAGTGTCCTATATGAAGTATGTATGGATGTTGGTGTCAATGCTATTTAGTGTTTCGGTGCATTACCAAAACATAACTACTCCTAGGTGGAAAAAGATGATACGAATCTCAGTGTAATGATGAACGTTGTCATAAGGGTTTACACTCTCGACAAGAAAGACTTATGTACTCTGTCTCAGTGCACACACATCATAGACACAGTCACTATGATCATTGTCTTATAAACTTCGTATATTCGTATGGAAGAGGATCTCTGTAATCTTTGTATAATAATAAAGCAGCAATGAAGCTCATAATTATAACGAATCTCTCAGTGAAAGCACAATGATGTTGCAGCAGTAATGGATGTCTTCACGATGCAGTGATGATGACAATCTCAGCGATATCAAGAAGAGGATTGGTGCCTTGGTCTTGGAGTGGCTCAGATAGTCCAGGGTCATGGTCTTGGTGTTCATCAATATGGAATCTCTATAAGAAGAATTTTGTGTGGGCTTTCCTCTCCAAGAGGGAGAGGTTTTGGCCCTAGAAGAAAGCCAACTTTTGTGTTCTTATCTCTTTGTTTTGATAGCTATTTGAAGAACTAAAAAAGACACACTATGAAGTAAAGTTAAATATCTCAAATAGTTATCAAGTCAAGAAGAATCGCATTAACTCTCCATGCCCTAGACTCTTCAACACAGAAGTGGCATTGTCAATATGTCAACTACTTGCTCATCAGTGGAGATATATTGTTGCTGCAACACACAATTTTGTACTAGCTCTCGAATATAGTGATACTTGTTGTTTATATGCTTTGTTTTTCCATGAAACACTAGATCTTCAAACAAACATATACAACTGGTGTTATCACAAAGTATCACTATAGGGTTCATCGGTCCTTCAAACAGGTCGGATAGCAGCTTCCTCAACCACACTGCTTCTCTACTTCACAGGCTGCAACATATTCAACCTCAGTGTTGATTTGGGGTAGCATCAAATGTGCTCTAAGCCTCAAATTTTGCAGGGAGGCTTGGGCACAAGTATTCCAAAGAACCTAGAAAGCGTTGGGAAATTCCACCCTAAAGTGATTTTATTAAAATAATTAATATTTTTAATGGGGTTCCTAAGTCTAAACTTAGGAAAATTAAAATATTAATAGGTATTAATCTAATCAGAGGTGAAACTTCTAGAAAAACCATGGATCAAGTCAAAACCATCTGAGCCTTTGATTATGTTTTAATCTAGGTCGTTGGTTTTCCAACAGGAAGATATAGAAAGGGGCTTGAGGGTCATTTGGAAAACACATAAAGAGATAGAGAAAATCGATTTTCTGAAGTGAGAAGTTTTCAAGAGGAAAAATCGATTGAGGAGATCTCTTGCAGTTGAGGGGCAGGCATAGCAGCTTTCGGAGAGAGAGATTCTCAGATGAAGATACATCAAAAGAGAGAGGCAGTAAGTGATCCAGAAGCCTTGACGCAGGGCCAGAAGGGCCACGTAGAAGTGACGTAGAGGCAGAGAGAGGAAGTTGAAAATCAGAGGAAAGGGTCAGGTTCAACAGCCAGAAGTCGGGGTGTGAGACTGAGACGCTGAGAGCAATGACTCTAGGCTTCTGATCAAATTCTCAACTGGGTCACGCAATGCCTGAAAGGGTTGACACTGGGACAGGGTAGAGGCAGCGTAGGGCTAGCACATTGCCTGCCAGGGGAATCTCATCCACCAGTGGAAACAGCAAAGGACTTGTCTCAGTGATTGTGTGAGGTAAACTCAAAAAGCTTCTGCCAGTATTTCTCTCTGTACCTGAATGACGTTGTGAGGTATTCAGTCATGTATTCAGATTTTGCTACTACTTAATAATAATAAACCCTCAATGTTGTTGCACCGGTTTTCCTACATTGGGTTTTTCCGAGGACTATTTGTCCAAAAATAATTGTGTCCTATGTGTTGAAATCTCTAAGTATTACTCGTTAGAAATTTTATCTGTATTCTCTGGTTTACTTTGCTTACTTGTTTAACTACTAACAAGTTATTTAACCATATAAACACTGAAATAAACACAATACAGTCTCAACCATCTACAGATCAACAGCTGAAAGAAATAGACAAACACACAAGTGACACGGTTATTTTTAGACAACCATCCCCGGAGAAACCCAACTTGGGAAAACCGGTGCAACAATTCTGAGGGTTATATTATTATGCAGTCTTTCTGAGTACAACTGAGTGCCAAACTGGCTCACCCAATAGAGAAAATAATCTGACAGTAATACCTCTCTATTCAAAAGCAGATATTCAGAAAGTCTAGCCCACGAAACCCTCTCCAGCACAATCTAAAGCTTAGCGTCAGTCCTCCTAGTCTCTGCGTCAGCCTTCTGAGGCTCTACGCAACCTCTCTGACCCTCTGCGTCACTCTTGCAGCCTTTGCGTGGATGATGCAGGCCCTTTTGGCCTCTGCACAGTCCCTGCTAGCCTCTGTGTGGCTCCCTCTAGCTCTGTGTCTGCCTCTGTGCTGGTCTTCCAGCACTATCTCTACCTCTCTGCCCCATACTCATTACCCCTCGCTACAAACTGATCACTAATTCGATTTCTCTTAGCAAACCCTGCCCTGAAAAATCAAATGACTAATCATTCTGGTGTGTTCTCCAACTGACCCTCAAGCCTCCTCTTATACTTTTCCTATTGGTCCTTCAACGGCCGAGATTACATCTCAAATCAACAGCTAAGATTAAATTTGGCTTGATCCATGTCTTTTGGAACCTTATAACCCAATTTTATATTAATACCCATTAATATTTAGACTTAGAAACTCCATTAAAAATATTAATTATTTCAATATCTCCTTAACCGGGTAGAATCTGCCCAAACCATTTCTAGGTCTTGGAGATCTCATGTGCTTTAGCCTCTCCACCAATTTTCATGGTTATAGCACATCCGATGCTACCCCAAATCAACACTCCCTCTTAGGGAGGATTATGCTCTAGTAATACTCCACACTAAGCATCACTCTGATTATACAGCACCGGTACCTGTGTTGATGCTAAGCCTCCCCGCCCAACACCTCTGCTCTGCTGCATCGTGTACTGCTGCCCATGGCTCTGCCACTGCCACTGCTGCATCGTAGGACATCTCCCTCTGCATCCGTGTTGTTACTGGTCCTTTCTCCCAACACTGCATCTGCACTACAACCCCCTCTCTTCATGTTGCATCGTGCTACTGCACTGCAGCTCAGTCACTGAGAAGTAAGTAACTAATCCACCCAACAACTGACATCCTTGTCAGGCTAAAACACTCTTTATGTTGAAGCTCTGTCGGTCGCTATCAAGTGCTCCCTCTACTGCCTCTGCACTGCTGCAACAACTCCCTGCCTCTCACATCGCTGCAAACCTCTTTGTGCCATCCTACACTGTTGCAACCTCCTCTGTGCCTCTCGCACTGCTGTAGCCTGCTAGCTCTGCGCTGCCCGGGACTACTGCACTATAGCACTCTCTACCGCTTCATCCACATCCGTTCCTACCGACATCCGTCAGTCCTGCTACTCTCTCTTCAGGACTCCCGTAGAAAGGTATAACCCAAGAGCTTGGGTACCTCAAGGATCCTGCCCCCCATCGCTTGTAGTCTTCCTAACTACAACTCGATGTCTACCCACCTCTTCTCTAGAGGTATATGAGCACTCATGGCACAATCGTCATCATCCTCTACCTCCTCCTCTGCCTTTGTTGGCGCTACCTTGGAGTCAGGCGCCTCTCCCTTATTCTTCTTCCTCGGACACTGGGTTGCATAATGGCCCAGCTCCCCACAGTCGAAGCACTTAATCTTGGAGAGGTCCTTTTTCTTCCCCTGATGCCCCGCAGATAACAGAGTTGCATCCTCTTCCTCCTCTTTCTTGACCCGGGCTCCTTTGCCACAACTTCCGCCTTGGTCAGCCATCTCATCTCTTCTTGGCGAAGAGTTGCCCATAGTTCTTCCCAATCTGGAAGATTCGCTCTACCCAAAATGCTTTGGACAAATGCCTCCCACTCCTCGGACACTGCACTCAGGGCGATCCTCACCATTAACTCCTGATCTGGTGTGGCCCCTATAGAAGTCAATTGGTCCCAAATCTTCTGCAACCTGCTAAGGAAGTGATCTACTTGCTCCCCCTTCTGCATTTGATACGACCGCAGCTGATTCTCTAGTGGCATCTTCCTCACGACGGAAGTGCCCTGATACAATGTCATCAAGGTGCCCCACATTTCCTTTGTCGTAATCTTCTCGACAACATGTTGGACTACATGATCCTTGACCCCATCAAGGATTATGCACTTTGCCTTGGCCATCGCATCCTCATACTTTTTGTTATCAATTGGGCTGACTGGGATAGCCATGGTTCTCAAGGCGAAGGCCTTGATGCGATGTCTATCTAGAACAGACAGGATCCTGGCCTTCCAGATGACAAAGTTGGATGACCCGTCCAACCTGTCCTGAACCCTCAATGCGTTCATGGCCATCTCTGCTCTTCTTTTCAACTCCTCTGAGTCTCTACTTCCCTCCTGGAAGTTTTCTCTTCAACTCCCTTTGAGTCTCTACTTCCCTCCTGGAAGTTCTCTTCTAGACTCCCTCTGAGACTCAATTTCCCTCGTGGAAATCCTTCTGCCAACAATCGAATTGCACCTCTCCGATCTCCTTTGCTCCTGCAACACTGATCTGGATTTCTTGGCTAGAAATCCGCCTAGGTAGCGACTCCCTTCTACCTTGGTTTTGTCCCATTAGGTACTTTTCTTCCTCAACAGCAACAGTACCCCACCAGCTTCACACTCCACAATCTACCCACAGCTTCCTTTGCCCCAGCAACTAAAGAACTGAGCCTTTAGGCTCTACGCAATCCCAGCAATGGCTGAATCGCTCCACTAGGCAACTGTGTCACTCCTACTTGGCTGAGCAAGATGACGTGGCTCTTCGTGAGCCTCTTTTGCCTCTCACTGCTTCTGCGTTGGCCCCTTCTCTAGCTCGAACGGATGAAACAGGCCCTCTGCATCACCCCTTCTCTGCTGCTTTCTTCTTACAAACAACTTTTGTCACTCCAGATAGTTGTTTCTACTGCAAATTCTTCGATTCAACTAGTGCCTTCAGCTCTCCTGTGATTTGCAATGCTCTGATACCATATTGAAATTTCTAAGTATTACCCGTTAGAAATTATTTCGCCTACTTGTTTAAATTAATAACAAGTTATTTAACCATATAAACACTGAAATAAACACAAAACAGTATCAACCATCTACAGATCAACAACTGAAAGAAATAAACAAACACACAAGTGACACCGTTATTTTTGGACAATCGTCCCTGTAAAAACCCAACTTGGGAAAACCAGTGCAGCGAGGGTTATATATTATGCAGTCTTTCTGAGTACAACTGGGGGCCAAACTGGCTCACCCGATAAAGAAAACAATCCGCAGTAATACCTCTCTATTCGAAAGCAGATATTCAGAAAGTCTGCCCCACAAAACCCTCTCCAGCACAATCTGAAGCTCAGCGTCAACCCTCCTAGCCTCTGAGTCAACCTTCTGAGGCTCTGCGCAGCCTCTCTGACCCTCTGCGTCACTCCTGCAACCTCTACGTGTTGAAGTTTCTAAATCTAACAGTTAGAAACCCTCCATGTACTTTCTGATTTATTCCTTCCTACTTGTTCTGATTAATTAACAAGTTATTTACCATGTAAATACTGAAATAAACACAAGTACATGCTCAACACATTACAGATCATCAACTGAAGGAAACAGAAACAAGCACACAAATGACACTGTAATTTTTGGAATAATGTCCCCGGAAAAACCCAAAGCAGGAAAACCGGTGCAGTTATCAAAGGGTTTGATTTATTAAGCAATTTCAAAATACAATTTGGGTGCCAAATCTGGCTCACCCAAAAGAGAAAAATCTCGGCAATAGTACCTCTCCTTCAGAGATAGATGCTTTGGCTAAAACCCCAGATAAACACTCCAATAGCTCCTCGGCTCCAATCTGCCCCAAGAAAAACCCTAGTGTCAGCCTCTAGGGACTGTGTCAGCCTCTTCTACCCTTTGTGTCAGCTTTTTCGGCATTTCCGACTTCTGCCTTCTGCGTCAGCTTTCCCGGCTGTTGCGCTGATCCTCCCGGCACTATCTCTGCCTCTCTACTTCTGTATTCACTGCCCCTCAGCTGCAACTCCAGATCACTCTCTCAACTTTCTTAGCAAACCCAGCCCCAAAAAGTCGAAATCTTGATCTCTTGGTGTGTTCTCCAAGTGACCCTCAAGCCTCCTCTTATACTTTTCTCATTGACAAATCAACGGTCGAGATTAAGTCCCTAATCAACGGCTAAGATTAGATCTGGCTTGATCCATGACTTTTGGACCATTCTAACACAGTTTTATATTAATTCACATTAATATTTTAATTTCCCTAAGTTTAGACTTAGGGACTCCATTAAAAATATTATCTCCCAAATTGTTTAGAATCTACACAAACCCTTTCTAGGTATTGGAGATCTCATGTGCCTTAGCCTCTCCACCAAATTTCGTGGCTAGAGCACATCCGATGCTACCCCAAATCAACACTCCCTCTTAACGAGGATTGTGGTCTAGCAATACTCCTTACTGAGTATTACTCTGATCATCCGGCATCGGTCCCTAATGCTAGGCCTGCTGCCCATCATATGTATTGCTTCATCTCGTACTGCAACCCATGGCTCTGCCACTACCGCTGTTGCATCTGTACAACAGCCCCTCTGCATCCGTGCTTTCTGCCCATGGCCTTGCCACTGCCATTATTGCGTCTGCACTGCATCCCCTCTCATCATGTTACATCATGTTGCCCATAGCACCGCCACTACTAACTGTTGCACTGCAACTCAGTTACTGAGAAGTAAGTAACTGATCTCCCAACTGTGACATCTCTATCAAGCTAGAGACACTCCCGATGCCGAAGCTCCCTCTGTCGCTGACAAGTGCTCCCTCTCTGACCTCTGCGCTGCTGCTGCAACAACTCCCTGCATCTATCACCGTCGCACACCTCTTTGTGCCATCCTGCCCTGGTGCAACACTCCCGTGCCTCTCGCACTGTTGCAACCTGTTAGCCTCGTGTTGTTCTGGGAATCCTGCACTGTAGCTCTCTCTATCGCTCCATCCTCATCCGTCTCTACTGACATCCGCCAGTCCTGCTACTCCTCTTCGGGGCTCTCGTAGCCAGGTATAATCCAAGAGGTTGGGTACCTCAAGGATCCTGCCCCTCATCTTCTGTAGTCCTCCTTACTACAGCTCGATGTCTCCCCACCTTCGCTCAAGTGGTGTGTGTGCACTCATGGCACAGACATCATCTGTCTCCACTTCCTTCTTTGCCCTTGCTGACGCTGCCTTGGTCTCGGAAGCCTCTCCCTTGCTCTTCTTCCTCGGACACTGGGTTGCATAATGACCCAGCTCCCCACAGTGGAAGCATTTGACCTTGGAGAGGTCCTTCTTCTTCCGCTTTTCTTGCTTACCCTCAGATGCTAAGGCAACATCCACCTCCTCCTCCTTGATTCCGATCCCCTTGTTGTTGCTTCTCGTCTTGGTCACCCTCCTGATCCCTTCTTGGCGAAGAGCTGCCCACATTTCCTCCCAATCTGGACGGGTCGCCCTGCGCGGTTTGCTCTGGACAAACACCTCCTAGTCTTCTGAGACTGCATTCAAGGTTGTTCTCACCATCAACTCTGGATCTAGTGTGGCCCCTATGGAATTCAGTTGATCTCGAATCTCCTTCAATCGACCGAGGAAGGTGTCGATCTGTTCTCCCTTCTGCATCTAGTATGACCGCAACTAATTTTCTAGGAGCATCTTCCTCTGCACAGAAGTATGCTGATACAACCTGGTCAGGGCCTCCCACATCTCCCGTGTCGTATTCTTCTTGGCAATATGTGGTACTATAGATCCTTAACCCTGTCAAGAATGATACTCTTGGCCCTTGCCATTGCTTCCTCATACCAATCAATGTCAGCTGAGTCAACTGGGACCGTTATCGTCTTCAAGGCGAAGTGCTTGACACGATTTTTGTCAAGTACGGATAAGATTCTGGCATTCCAGACTACAAAGTTTGAGGCTCCGTCCAGTCTGTCTTGGTCTCTTACTCCATGTAGTGCCATTCTACTGCTCTTCTACTTCCCTCTTGGAAGTTCTCGATGTGACTCCCTCTGAGCCTCGATTTCCCTCCTGAAAATCCTTCTGTCGATGTCGAGATGCCTCCTACTCTGATCGTCTGTGCAACCGCACCACTGATCCGGATTTCTCAGCTAGAAACCCTCAATAACAACTTCCTCCTCCTTGGCCTTGCCTTGTTAGGTATTGTTCTGACAACAATGCCCCATAACCTCCACTTTGCAACTTATCCATAGCCTCCTAAACCCCAGCAACCTGAAGGTGAGAGATCCTAGGCTCTCCGCAGTCCTAGCACCGACAAACTAGCTCCCTAAGCCAACTGCGTCAGCCCTCCTGGCATCTGCGTGAGCCAGTCTTTGCCTCCCTCAGCCTCTGCGCAGCCGCTTCTTGGCCCGAACTTGATGACACAGGTACTGCATCACCCCTTGTTGTTTTGTTGCTAGGAATAGCTTTTCTCACTCGGGACAGCTGTTTTTTGTTGTTGCTGCTCTGCTCAGCTAATGTCCTCGGTTCTCCTGTGATCTGCAACCACCCTTTGATACCATGTTGAAGTTTCTAAGTCTAACAGTTAGTAACCCTCCATGTACTTTATGATTTATTCCTTCCTACTCGTTCTGATTAATTAACAAGTTATTTACCATGTAAATACTGAAAATAAACACAAGTACATGCTCAACGCATTACAGATCATCAACTAAAGGAAACAGAAACAAGCACACAAATGACACCATTATTTTTGGACTAATGTCCCCGGAAAAACCCAATGCGAAAAAACCGGTGCAGCGATCTAAGGGTTTGATTTATTAAGTAGTTTCAAAATACAATATGGGTGACAAATCCGGCTCACCCAACAGAGAAAAATCTCGGCAGTAGTACCTCTCCTTCGGAGACAGATGCTCTGGCTGAAACCCTGGATAAACACTCTGGCAGCTCCTCGGCTCCAATTTGCCCCACGAAAAAACCCAACATAAGCCTCTAGGGACTATGTTAGCCTCTTCTACCCTCTGCGTCAGATTTCCTAGCAGTTCCGGCTTCTGCCTGCTGTGTCAGCTTTCCCGGCTGCTGCACTGATCCTCCTAGCACTATCTCTACCTCTCTGCTTTTGTATTCACTACCCCTCCGCTACAACTCCAAATCACTCTCTCAACTTTCACAGCAAACGCAGCCCCAGAAATTTGAAATCTTGATCTCTTGGTGTGTTCTCCAAGTGACCCTCAAGCCTCCTCTTATACTTTTCTTGTTGACAAATCAATGGCCGAGATTAAGTCCCTAATCAACGGCTAAGATTAGATCTGGCTTGATCCATGACTTTTGGACCATTCTAACACAGTTATATTAATTCACATTAATATTTTAATTTCCATAAGTTTAGACTTAGGGATTCCATTAAAAATATTAATTATTTTATTATCTTCCAAACTGTTTAGAATCTGCCCAAACCCTTTCTATTTATTGGAGATCTCATGTGCCTTAGCCTCTCCACCAAATTTCATGGCTAGAGCACATCCGATGCTACCCAAAATCAACACTCCCTCTTAGTGAGGACTGTGCTCTAGCAATACTCCTTACTGAGTATTACTCTAATCATCTGGCATCAGTCCCTGATGCTAGGCCTGTTGCCCATCATCTGTATTGTTGCATCTCGTACTACCACCCATGGCTCTGCCACTGCCACTACTGCATCTGCACGACAGCTCCCTCTGCATCCATGCTTGCTGCCCATGGCCTTGCCACTGCCACTGTTGCGTTTGCACTGCATCCCCTCTCATCATGTTGCATCATGCTGCCCATAGCACCGCCACTACTAACTGTTGCACTGCAACTCAGTTACTGGGAAGTAAGTAACTGATCTCCCAACTCTGACATCTCTTTCAAGCTAGAGACACTCCCGATGCTAAAGCTCCCTCTGTTGCTGACAAGTGCTCCCTCTCTGACCTCTGCGCTGCTGCAACAACTCCCTGCATCTATCACCATTGCACACCTCTCTGTGCCATCCTACACTAGTGCAACACTCTCGTGCCTCTCGCACTGTTGCAACCTGCTAGCCTTTCGTTGTCCTCGAAATCCTCCACTGTAGCTCTCTCTGTCGCTCCATCCTCATCCGTCTCTACCAACATCTGCCAATCCTGCTACTCCTCTTCGGGGCTCCCGTAGCCAAGTATAATCCAAGAGGTTGGGTACCTCGAGGATCCTGCCCCTCATCTTCTGTAGTCCTCTTGACTACAGCGTGATGTCTCCCCTCTTTCGCTCAAGTGGTGCGTGTGCAGTGTGCACTCATGGCATAGACATTGTCTGTCTCCACTTCCTTCTCTTCCCTTGCTAGAGCTGCCTTAAACTCGGAAGCCTCTCCCTTGCTTTTCTTCCTCGGACACTGGGTCGCATAATGACCCAGCTCCCCACGGTGGAAGAATTTGACCTTGGAGAGGTCCTTCTTCTTCCGCTTTTCTTGCTCACCCTCAGATGCTAGGGCAACATCCACCTCCTCCTCCTTCTTGATTCTGATCCCCTTGTTGCTGCTTCCGGTCTTGGTCACCCTGTTGATCTCTTCTTGGCGAAGAGCCACCCACATTTCCTCCCAATCTAGAAGGGTCACCCTGCCCAGTATACTCTAGACAAACACCTCCCAATCTTCTGAGACTGCATTCAAGGTTGTTTTCACCATCAACTCTGGATCTGATACGGCCCCTATGGAAGTTAGCTGATCTCGGATCTCCTTCAATCGACCAAGGAAGGTGTCGATCTGTTCTCCTTCTGCATCTGGTATGACCACAGCTAATTTTCTAGGAGCATCTTCCTCTGCACAGAAGTATGCTGATACAACTTGGTCAAGGCCTCCCACATCTCCCGTGTCGTATTCTTCTCAACAATACGTGGTACTATATGTTCCTTGACCCTGTCAAGAATGATACTCTTGGCCCTCGCCATTGCTTCCTCATTCCTGTCTTTGTCAGTTGGGTCAACTGGGACCGCTATCGTCTTCAAGGCGAACTGTTTGACACGATTTCTGTCAAGTACGGATAAGATTTTGGCCTTCCAGAGTACGAAGTTTGAGGCTCCATCCAGTCTGTCCTAGTTTCTTACTCTGTGTAGTGCCATTCTGTTGCTCTTTTACTTCCATCCTAGAAGTTCTCAATGTGACTCCCTCTGAGCCTCGATTTCCCTCTTGGAAATCCTTCTGCCGATGTCGAGATGCCCCCTACTTTAATCATCTGTGCAACCGCACCACTGATCTGGATTTCTCGGCTAGAAATCCTCTGTAGCAACTCCCTCCTTCTTGGCCTTGGCCTGTTAGGTATTGTTCTGACAACAGTACCCCACCAGCTCCACTCTGCAACTTATCCACAGCCTCCTAAACCCTAGCAACCTGAAGGTGAGATCTCCTAAGCTCTCCGCAGTCCCAGCACCGACAAACTAGCTCACTAAGCCAACTGCGTCAGCCCTCCTGGCCTCTACGTGAGCCTGTCTTTGCCTCCCTCAACCTCTGTGCAGCCTCTTCTTGCCCCGAACTTCCTTACTGTTTTGCTCCTAGGAACAGCTTTAGTCACTCGGGACAGTTGTTTTCTGTTGTTGCTGCTCTGCTTCGCTGATGTCATTAGTTCTCCTGTGATCCGTAATCACCCTCTGATACCATGTTGGAGTTTCTAAGTCTAACTATTAGAAACCCTCCATGAAATTTCTAATTTATTCCTTTCTACTTGTTCTGATTAATTAACAAATTATCTACCATGTAAATACTGAAAATAAACACAAGTACATGCTCAACACATTACAGATCATCAACTGAAGGAAACAGAAACAAGCACACAAATGACACCGTTATTTTTGGACTAATGTCCTCGAAAAAACCCATTGTGAGAAAACCAGTGCAACTATCTAAGGTTTTGATTTATTAAGCAGTTTCAGAATACAATATGGGTACCAAATCCGGCTCACCCAACAGAGAAAAATTTCAGCAGTAATACCTCTCCTTCAGAGATAGATGCTTCGGTTGAAACCCCGTATAAACACTCTGGCAGCTCCTTGGCTCTAATCTGCCCCACGAAAAACCCCAGCATCAGCCTCTAGGGACTGTGTCAGCCTCTTCTGCCCTCTGCGTCAGCTTTCCCGGCAGTTCCAACAGTTCCGACAGTTCCGACTTCTACCCTCTGCGTCAGCTTTTCCGGCTGTTGCGCTGATCCTCCCGCCACTATCTCTGCCTCTCTACTTCTATGTTCACTGCCCCTCAGCTGCAACTCCAAATCACTCTCTCAACTTTCTCAGCAAACCAAGCCCCAGAAAGTCGAAATCTTGATCTCTTGGTGTGTTCTCCAAGTGACCCTCAAGCCTCCTCTTATACTTTTCTCGTTGACAAATCAATGGCTGAAATTAAGTCCCTAATCAACGACTAAGATTAAATCTGGCTTGATCCATGACTTTTGAACCATTCTAACACAGTTTTATATTAATTCACATTAATATTTTAACTTCCCTAAGTTTAGACTTAGGGACTCCATTAAAAATATTAATTATTTTAATATCTCCCAAACTATTTAGAATCTGCCCAAACCCTTTCTGGGTATTGGAGATCTCATGTGCCTTAGCCTCTCCACCAAATTTCGTGGCTAGAGCACATCCGATGCTACCCCAAATCAACACTATGTGGATGACGCAGAACCTTCTGGCTTTTGCACAGTCCCTGCTAGCCTCTGCATGGCTCCCTCTGGCTCTGCATCTGCCTCTACGCTGGTTTTCCGACACTAGCTCTGCCTCTCTGCCTCGTACTCACTGCCCCTCGCTGCAAACTGATCACTGATTCGATTTCTCTTAGCAAACCCCACTCTAGAAAATCGAATGCTTGATCACTCTAGTGTGTTCTCCAACTGACCCTCAAGCCTCCTCTTATATTTTTCCTGTTGGTCCTTCAACGGCCGAGATTACATCTCTAATCAACGACTAAGACTAGATTTGGCTTGATCCATGTCTTTTGGAACCGTAACCCAGTTTATATTAATACCCATTAATATTTTATTTTTCTTAAGTTTAGACTTAGGAACTCCATTAAAAATAATAATTATTTTAATATCTCCTTAACCGGCTAGAATCTACCCAAACCATTTATGGGTCTTGGAGATCTCATGTGCTTTAGCCTCTTCAACAATTTTCATGGCTAGAGCACATCCGATGCTACCCCAGATCAACACTCCCTCTTAGTGAGGATTGTGCTCTAGTAATACTCCACACTGAGCATAACTCTGATTATACGACACTGGTACCTACGCTGAAACTAAGCCTCCCAGCCCAACATCATCTGCACTATTGCATCCTGTACTGCTGCCCATGGCTCTGCCACTACCACTGCTGCATCTATACAACATCTCCTGTTGCATCCGTACTGCTCCTGGTCCTTTCTCCCAACACTGCATCTGCACTGCAACCCCCTCTCATCATGCTACATCGTGCTACTGCTAACTACTACTGCACTGCAACTCAGTTACTAAGAAGTAACTGATCCACCCAACTACTGACATCACTGTCAGGCTAGAAACACTCCCAATGTTGAAGCTCTCTCTGTCACTATCAAGTGCTCCCTCTACTACCTTTGCACTGCTGCAACAACTCCCTGCCTCTAGCACCGCTGCAAACCTCTTTGTGCCATCCTGCACTATTGCAACCTCCTCTATGCCTCTCGCACTGCTGCAGCCTGCTAGCCTTGTGTTGCCCGGGACTATTGCACTGTAGCACTCTCTATCTCTTCATCTACTTCCATTCCTATCGACATCCACCAGTCCTACTACTCTCTCTTCGGGGCTCCCGTAGAAAAGTATAAACCAAGAGTTTGGTTACCTTAAGGATCCTACCCCTCATCGCATGTAATCCTCCTCACTACAGCTCGATGTGTCCCCGCCTCTTCTCTAGAGGTACATGAGCACTCATGGCACAATCGTCATCATCCTTTACCTCCTTCTCTGCCTTCGTTGGCACTGCCTTGGAATCAAACGCCTCTCCCTTATTCTTCTTCCTCGGACACTGGGTTGCATAATGGCCCAACTCCCCACAGTTGAAGCACTTAATCTTGGAGAGGTCCTTTTTCTTCCTCTTCCCCTGCTGCCCCCAAGATGCCATAGTTGCATCCTCTTCCTCCTCTTTCTTGACCCGGGCTCCTTTGCCACTACTTCCCGCCTTGAGCAATTGTCTGATCTCTTCTTGGCAAAGAGCTGCCTACAGTTCTTCCCAGTCTGTAAGATTCGCTCTACCCAAAATGCTTTGGACGAATATCTCCCACTCCTTAGAGACTGCGTTTAGGGTGGTCCTCACCATTAACCCCTGATCCAGCGTGGCCCCTATAGAAGTCAGGGGTCCCGAATCTCCTGCAACCTGTTGAGGAAGTGATCTACCTGCTCCCCTTTTTGCATCTGATACAACCGCAGTTGTTCTCTAGTAGCATCTTCCTTTGCACAGAAGTGCCCTGATACAATGTCGTCAAGGTGTCCCACATTTCCTTTGCCATAATCTTCTCGACAACATGTTGGACTACATGATCCTTGACCCCATCAAGGATTATGCAGTTTACCTTGGCCATCGCATCCTCATACTTTTCGTTATCATCTAGGTCGACTAGGATAGCCACGGTTCTCAAGGCGAAGGCCTTGATGCGATGTCTATCTAGAACAAACAGGATCTTGGCCTTCCAGATGACAAAGTTGGATGACCCGTCCAGCCTGTCCTAACCCCTCAGTCCGTTCATGGCCATCTCTGCTCTTCTTTTCGACTCCTCTGAGTCTCTACTTCCCTCCTAGAAGTTCTCTCTTCGACTCCCTCTGAGTCTCTACTTCCCTCCTGGAAATTCTCTTCTAGACTCCCTCTGAGTCTCGTTTTCCTTCCTGGAAATCCTTCTGCCAACAGTCAAATTGCACCTCTCCGATCTCCTTTGCTCCTGCAACACTAATCTGGATTTCTTGGCTAGAAATCCACCTAGGTAGTGACTCCCTTCTACCTTGGTTTTGTCCCGTTAGGTACTGTTCTGCCTCAACAGCAACAGCACCCCACCAGCTTCATACTCCACAATATGCCCACAACTTCCTTTGCCCCAGCAACCGAAGAACTGAGCCTCTAGGCTCTGCGCAATCCCGACAGTGGCTAAATCGCTCCACTAGCCAACTGCGCGCTCCTACTTGGCTAAGAAAGATGACATGGCTCTTCGTGAGCCTCTTCTGCCTCTCACTACTTCTGCGCTGGCCCCTTCTCTTGCTTGAACTGATGACGCATGCCCTCTACGTCACCCCTTCTCTGCTGTTTTCTGCTTACGAACAGCTTGTGTCACTCGAGACAGTTGTTTCTGCTGCAAATTCTCCGATTCAGCTGGTGCCTTCAACTCTCCTGTGATTGGCAATGCTCTGATACCATGTTGAAATTTGTAAGTATTACCCGTTAGAAATTTTATCTGTATTCTCTAGTTTATTTCGCCTACTTGTTTAATTACTAACAAGTTATTTAACCATATAAACACAATACAGTCTCAACCATCTACAAATCAACAGCAAAAAGAAATAGACAAACACACAAGTGACACCGTTATTTTTGGACAATCGTTCCCAGAAAAACCCAACTTGGGAAAACCGGTGCAGCAATTCTGAGGGTTATATTATGATAAAGTCTTTCTAAGTGCAACTGGGTGCCAAACTCGCTCACCCGACAGAGAAAATAATTCGGCAGTAATACCTCTCTATTCAGAAGCAGATAGTCGAAAAGTCTACCCCACGAAACCCTCTCCAACACAATCTGAAGGTCAACATCAGCCCTTCTGGCCTCTGCGTCAGCCTGAAACCCTTTGTGTAATCCTTCTGAGGCTCTATGTAGCCTCTCTAACCCTCTGTGTCATTCCTGCAGCCTCTGCGTGGATGACGCAAGCCTTTCTGGTCTCTGCGCAATCCCTGCTACCCTCTGCGTGGCTCCCTCTGGCTCTGCGTCTGCCTCTGCGCTGGTCTTCCAGCACTATCTCTACCTCTTATCCTCGTACTCACTGCCCCTCACTGCAAACTGATCATTGATTCGATTTCTCTTAGCAAACCCCACTCTAGAAATTCGAATCACTGACCACTCTGGTGTGTTCTCCAACTGACCCTCAAGCCTCCTCTTATACTTTTCATGTTGGTCCTTCAACGGCCAAGATTACATCTCCAATCAACATCTAAGATTAGATTTGGCTTGATCCATGTCTTTTGGAACCTTCTAACCCAATTTTATATTAATACCCATTAATATTTTATTTTTCCTAAGTTTAGACTTAAGAACTCCATTAAAAATATTAATTATTTTAATATCTCCTTAACTGGGTAGAATCTGCCCAAACCATTTCTGGATCTTGGAGATCTCTTGTGCTTTAGCCTCTCCACCAATTTTCATGGATAGAGCACATCCAATGCTACCCCAAATCAACACTATGTGTTGTATTTTTCTTTCTTGCTCAGTGTTTTGTTTCCGCATATATGTAAATTAAGTGAAGGTTGTAGATGTATTTACTTCGAAATTTACAGTAGAAGACAGTAAATAACTTGTATGATTTAATCAAGTAGGAGAAGTAACATCAGTTAGCTGCAGTAGGGATTCCGGCTTAGGAATTTTCACACTCAACACTACTCAAAGCAATTGTGTCTTGCTTTCTACTCATGCATGAGACATGGAGGATCCCAAACTGAAATATCCTCCTGTAGTGCTTCTTCCATCTTGCTCACTGCCTCCCTAGTCAGAATTTGTATACCCAGTCAATTGGACACCATTCCTTCTATCATACTCCAAACAGTCGTGGACGGTTCCTCGCAGATATCTCAGAATATGTTTTGTTGTTATCCAATGATCATGCTTCGGCTTCACTTGGAATTGACTTAGAACATTTACTGCAAAGCATATGTTTGGTCGAGTATTCACCAAGTACAATAGTGAGCCAATAAGTTGTCTATACTTGGAAGGATCCACAGGGCTTGACTCAGAACTCCTTAGTCTCTTCAAGCTTGTGATCATCGAAGTGGTCATAGATTTGCAATCCATCATGTCAAACCTCTTTAGCATGTTGATCACATACTTTCCTTGACCCAAATGACTTCATCAGGTCCTTGCTAGACTTCTAGTCCCAAATAGTAATGCATCAGCCCAAGATCCTTTATGTCAAATTCCGTTGCTAGTTGTTTCTTACATTCTTCAATTCAACCTTCTACACCTGTCAAGAGAAGATCATCTACATACAGAAGAATGATTACAAGTTCTCCATCTACAACCTTGATATAAAGGTTCAAATCAGCAGAACTTTTTGTGGAGCCTATTCTTTGCAGATATGCATCCTTTCTCGCATACCATGCCCTTGGTGCTTGCCTGAGGCCATATAATGCTTTCTTCAGTCTACAAACATATGCCTTCATATCTTTAACTTCGAACCCCAAGGGTTGCTCTATATAGACTTCTTCATCTATTGTGCCATTCAGAAAAGGAGTCTTGACATCCATTTGGTGGATGTTGCATCCCATCGATGCTGCCAGAGAGACTAGTGAATGAATCATTGTATATTTTGTTGTTGGAGCAAATGTTTCTTCATAGTCGATGCCTTCAAGTTGAGAGAAGCCCCTAGCCACAAATCTTGCCTTATACTTATCTAATTTCCATCTGTCACATGTTTAATCTTGTAGATCCACTTGGAAGTTACGACAAATTTGTCTTCGGGGCTAGGTACGATCTCCTAGACTCCATTCTTCATTATAGATTGATACTCTTCATTCATGGCATCTTTCCATTCCTGATTATTTACGGCCTCTTCAAAAGTGGATGGTTCTGTTTGTATTAGTTTAGTCATGTATGCAACATACCCAAAATATCTCTTGGGTTTCTTGCTTTCTCTAAATGATCCTTTTGTTGCCCCAAGACCTTTTGCATCAAGTAGAGTAGATTTCAACCAATTAGGTATTTTTCTTGTTTCAGGGATGACCACAAGTTGAACAGACTCACTAGGACCTTCTTCTTCATGGTGTGATTCTTCTTCCCCCTTGTCAACTTCCTCCTCAAATACCAAAAGTTCATCCTTAGAGTCTGTGGAAAGTTCCTTTGATTTCTTGAATGTTATGCTTTCATCAAATATGACATCACGACTGACTTTTATGTGATCATCTTTCATGTAGATCCTATAAGATTTCGATGAGTTGTTTTACCCAACAAATGTTCCCTTCATGCCTGAAGGATACAGCTTCTTTCTTTTGTCCTTTGGTATATGGATATATACAGGACACCCAAAGATCCGGAGATGATCTACAGATGGCTTCTTTCCAGTGAACACTTCTTCCGGAGTTTTGTTGTCTAGAGATCTGTGGGGACTTCAATTCTGAATGTAGGCAGTTGTCTTCATGGTTTCTCCCCACAGAAACTTAGGTAGATCCTGATCATGTAAGATTGCTTTTACACATTCTTCAATGTATCTATTCTTTCATTCTGCAACTCCATTTTGCTCGGGATTATATGGGACTATCAACTCCCTCTTAATCCCAGACTCCTTATAGAATGCAATAATCTCTTTGGATGTATATTCTCCTCCATTATTAGATCTTAGTGTTTTGATTCTTCTTTCTGTAAGGTTTTCCACTTCGGCTTTGAATTCTTGAAATTTTGTAAATACTCCGTCCTTGGTTTTCATTAAGTAAACCCAGGTCTTTCTTGAATGATCATCTATAAATGTGACATAGTATAGATGACCTCCAAGTGATTTAAGAGTCATAGGGCCACATATATCAAAGTGAATGAGATCCAAGATTTCTTTTGACCGTGAAGAACTGCTTCCAAATGGTCTCTTGGTACTCTTACCCAATGCACATCCCTTACATACCCCTTAATGATCTTCCTTCAGTTCAAGTATTCCATCTACAATGGAACTTAGAGTTGGAAGAATCTTGAAATGTAGATGACCAATCATATATGCCAGAGTTCACATGAGCTAATTTCAATGTGAACTAGGGCTTGGGCCACCGGAGATATTAGTCTATAGAGTCTTCCTTCTCGAATGCCAATGAATTTTGCTTGTTCTATACTTGAGTCTGTTGATTTGGGGTAGCATCGGATGTGCTCTAGCCATGAAAATTGGCGGAGAGGCTAAAGGACATGAGATCTCCAAGACCCATAAATGGTTTGGGCAAATTCTAACCGGTTTGGGAGATATTAAAATAATTAATATTTTTAATGGAGTTCCTAAGTCTAAACTTATGAAAAATAAAATATTAATGGATATTAATATATAACTGGGTTAGAATGTTCCAAAAGTCATAGATCAAGCCAAATCTAATCTTAGTCGTTGATTAGAGATTTAATCTCGGTCGTTAACGGACCAACGAGAAAAGTATAAGAGGAGGCTTGAGGGTTAGTTGGAGGACACACCAAGAGAGATCAAGAATTCAATTTTCTGGGGTAGGGTTTGCTAAGGAAATCAAGTGAGTGATCTGAGTTGCAGCTGAGGGGCAATGAATACATAGCAGAGAGGCAGAGTTGTTACCAGAGAGGCCGCACAGAGCCCAGTGAGGTTGACGCAGAGGCAGCCACGAGCTGCGCAGAGCCAGAGTGGCCAGCGTGTGAGACGCAAAGGGTCTAGGGGCTGACACAGAGGCTCCAGAAGCTGACGCAAAGGCTAGCAAAGCTGACACAGGGCCTAGAGGCAGGGGTAGAGGATTTCATGGGACAGACAGGGAGTTGGTGAGCCAGATAGGGTGACGCAGTCCATATCAGAGTGACGCAGAGCAGCAGAAGCTGCAATTGTTGTTGTGGGATCATTCATTCGGTGATTAATTAGTCGGAATATCTGTCTCCGAAGAGAGGTACTATGCCGAGGGCATTCTCTGTTGGGTGGGCCATTTTTGGCACCCTAGTTGTATTCTGAAAGCTACATAATAATAAAACCCTTTGAATAGCTACACCGATTTTCCCGCATTGGGTTTTTCCGGGGACATTGGTCCAAAAATAACGGTGTCACTTGTGTGCTTGTTTACTTTCAATTGATGATCTGTAGATGTTGATACTGTACTTGTATTTATTTTCAGTATCTACATAGTAAATAACTTGTTAAGTAATTGAACAAGTAGGAAGAGATAAATCAGACAGTACAAGAAGAATTTCTAACGAGTTAAGCTTAGAAATTCTAACAGAGTCTTTACTCCATACAACAACCCTTCCATCAATGAAAGCTACTCTATCACCCTTATCTTCTAAGCTTCAAATGGAAAGTAAATTCTTATGCAAACCTGGAACAAATAGAATGTTGTTGAGGTGGATGTTTCTTCCATTCTCAAGATTTATAGATGTTGATCCAATTCCCTTTACAAGATAGCTCTTGTTGTCTCCAAGTTCCACTGAATAGGTGGACTTTCCTTTTGATAAGGTCTTCAATTGTTTGGAATGGCCAATCATGTGTCTTGATGCACCACTATCAATTACCCAAATGTCTTCATCTTGGAATGTGCTAGAGAGAGCCGAGAAGAGACCTTCATCCTTTTCCTTGATTGATACTTTCTTTGAAGAAGATAAGAGGCTCCATGCTTTCTTGATACCTTCCTTGAGATGGCTTGCTATCTTGGAACGCTTCTTGATGAACTTCTTCATTGTAGAGGGGATCTTCATGATGTCCTTTACCAACCTTAGCTCTGATTCCATCTTGAGAAATCAATAGGGCAATGAATATGATAATTCTCTTTAACTTGATAACTACTTGTGTTACCTTTTTCCTTATTAGTTTTGTTCTTTATTATTATAATGTGAAATACACCAAACAACTACCAAAACAATAAGAACAATGACACAATATATAGGTTGCAAGCCAAGGCCAAAACCCCTCCTCTTGAGGGGAAAACCCTTAAATCTCCTCTTAATATAGAACTTTCAATTGACAAATACCATGACCTAGTGACTCAAACAAATACCCTCCAAGATCAAAATCAATCACTAACTCGGCCTCCTGTTGCAAGAACTTTGACCTCCTACTGCAAATCCAAAATTTTGTCTCCCGGCAACTACTGCCACTGTTGCTGCCACACTAGAAAACTTCGATCTTCTTTAAGTAGCCTTTCTTTTCCCTTCACTTGCCTTTCCTTGAGACTTAGGACTAGAGAGATGCCATAAGTAAACTTCACTTGACATCTTTCCTCTCCTCCTTCCAAGATCGAACCAGAGATGTCCTTTGCTCAAAACCCCTAGCTTCGACTTGCACATGAGAGAGAGAATTAGCCCAAACATTTTGACTTCCTTCGTCCTCTCCTTCAACCTCCTCTTTGTCCTCTTCTTCGCATAGAATGAGATATGAGTGAGTGAGTCTTTGGAGGACAAGTTCCTCTCTATATAAAGGACTCTTCAAGGGGTAGACATGCCTCTTCACTTATGCTAACTTGACAGCTCTTAGGCCGACTTGATCTTGGAGGGCATTTCGACACCTTAAAGACAAAATTAATTTTCCTTTACAAGATACAATGTGCCCATTGGGGTCTTCATTATATGACAATGACTCTTAGGCCTAGGACAAACCCTAGAAGCACTCAATGGGTGTTTGACCTATAAAATAAAAGAACTTGAGCATGAAACCGATGCTCCAATAATAATAATTTATTTTCATTTTATAATTTACAAGAACACATTTCATACTTATGAAGATCGAACCTAGTTACATATTTTTCAACAGTTGTTGCTCCACGAGCTAACCCAAACTGAAAATAATACTAAGGTCCCAAATGTACCACTGAGCCACTCCATGTTGTTATACTACCCCAACATGAATGAATCCCATGATATCTAGATCCCAAACCATCATGATTGATGTGAAGCATCCCTCGCTCCACTTATTATCCAACAAGGCATAGTCACCAAAAGCCCTTTGCATACTGCCAATAAATAGAGCATCCCGATAATGCAAAATCCTAATCAACTCCTCGAGAAGTTGCCCTACTGGGAAACCAATCTCATAAAATTCAAGATTGTACTCCTAAAGATACAATCCAATCCTTGTGGAGAAGAATCCTCCTCTGCATGAGCTAACCATGATCTCCTCCTGTTGATCCTACTACCATACCAGTGAGGTGCCCCATATCATCAGCAATTCACTAAGGGGTGAAACAATCTCCGTAAAGTTGAAGCCCAATGGAAGATATGATCTCCCCCTGTAAAAACTAGCTCATCCCTAATGGTAGTTTAACTTCCAAGCCCTGTAATGCCAAGGTCCCATTTTAATCTCAAAAATAAACTGCCATGTTGATGTTGCGTCACTTTGGTCTTAACTAACTGCCCATTGTGCTCATACTGAATCCTCCTCGCCTGGAACCACATGCCAAAATATTTGTAAGGTCCAAACCCATAAATATGAAGCACATCCTACCAAGGCATCTTAGCAAGGTCAGAGCCTACTGGCTTACAACTAGACTCGATCCTAAGCAACAACAGGGGAAACTTGCCTCACCATATGGTGAATGTCTCAGCGATCCTCCACATGTCAACCCCAAAATCAACTAGATCACTCGTTGTCATAACCCTACTCATTGAAAAGCGGAGTGATCTATCAACCAACTAGATCCCTGAATTCCACAGCCAAATAGGAAGTTCTCCCAATCTCTATTGGTTGTTGATGCATAGTGCTAATAGTTGTTGGAACACATCCATGCCTCTCCTTCAACTCTTGTATGCAATCAATATATGGACACCATGTATCGATAATCGGCCTAGTGCTTGCTAAACAACCCTGCTCCTGCTGGATCACGCAGATAAATTTGATGTCTTGTTTGATGCACCCTAATACTGTCTGGAGTCTAAACCACTTCCTGTAAGAGAGGTCTACCATCCATTGTACCTCATGCTCATGTAATGCCTCGGAATGTCCTACCAAAAGTATATCATGCATCTCCCTAAGTGTGAACTCAGGGGCGTAACATAAGCTATCTCTGTAGTAGATCAAGCCATCCCCAAGCCTGCATCTGTCAACTCGCGCCCTAACCATATGCCTCAACTAGGAAGTCTTCCTCCTAATGCACTGTGTTCCATCCAATTGTGTCACGTGAGCCTCCCATTTCATGTTGCTCATGATGAGAGTATTAAGGGGTGAGAACCAAACCCTCTACGACAGTAAACAGCGCTGGAGAGTGATATGTGTGTGAATCCCCATGGTTATGATCAAGAGTCCATATGGGTACCCAAGGGTAGTCCTATGAATGACCCTTTATTTGTCTATAATCTGTTGATATCTCAATCGAAGACATGATGCTCCCAAGTGCTCCTCCATCCCCTCACTAATCTGGTAGGCCAAACCCAAAGGTGCACCTAACGCCCTTATCATAAGGTCTCCCTAGAGGCAACGCTCCAAGATCCCTCTATGCAACACCATACACCACTACATACAACCATGTATCAATGAACTCCTTTGCATCCCATTGTACACTGTGACATATCTCTCTACATCATTAGATGCCACAGCCTACTGTTGTATCACCCTGTATCAAATGGTATCCTGCATGTGCCAATGTATCTATCACTCCACGAGTGTATCCACTGTGATGTGAATCACTCCTCCTAATTTGACCTGATAAATTTGAGTGCCATAGCTCCTCACATGCCAGACGGGGTGTCACTGTTGCGTTAATCCTCGATGGCCCCTCTGCCCAATACATCAATGGAACATCAACGTCTCCATACAATGCCCTACCCGGTGGCATACCAATGCTAACCCATCTAAATAACTCTTGCCAAAGCATGTTATCCATCCTACAAACCCATACACTAAAGATGTGCCAGGACATCATTCGGAGTCGGCTCATACTCCTGTCAAACAGACTGGCCACTAGTGCTAACCAGAACTCCATGAAGGAATGTGTGTGCTCAGCTCTGTTTTAAAAAACGGCTGGCTCGGAACCGACTCGGTCAAGTTGGTTCGAGCTAGGCCTAAAATATGCGACTCGGCCAAGGATTCGGTTCGGCCGGCCGGGTTAATACCAAGTCGGCCGAGTTGTCTAACAACTAGGCCGGCTCGGCCGAGCCCGCTCTAATTCAGCCGAGTTGGTGACAACGGCCCATATGAAACCCGAATCAACGATTTTTTATTTTTTTTTGGGACTCCAAACCTGTTTTAATTTTGCCTATTTGGTCTTTGGGGTCCATTCCCCTCTCCTAAACCCTATTTAACCCACTCAACCCCTCTCATTCTCTCACAGCCATCCCATGCATTTGAGTGAGAATTTCAGTGAGAATTTGTCAGGAGTTGTTGAGTTTGTTTTTGGAGCAGCAGTGAGGAGACTTGGGCAAGCATTGTAGCTGGAGTGAGGAGCTTCTTGGGCAGCCATTTGGAGCAGCATTAAGGAGTTGGTTTCTTGAAACAAGCTTGAGGAGGCAGTTTTGTGCTTGGAGGTATTTTTCTTCACTTGTAAAAATCTTTTTTTGCTTATTAAATTTTATGTGCAAATCTAGAAATCCTAAAGAGTATTTTTGTGTGAAAGAAATGAACATTGAATCAATGTTTTTTTTTTCATTTTCAGAATGTTTGCTTTCATTTCCAAGTCAAAAAATGGCACCTAGAGTGAAAGATATTGCTTGGGCATATGTTGAAATGGTTGATAGTCAAATGCATTGCAAATTTTGCCATAGGAAAATTAAGGAAGGTCTTGGGGGCATTAATAGGCTGAAACAACACATGGCGGGGATTAGAAGCCAAATTACTCCATGTACCTCACCAGAAATTGGGGAGATTAGGAAGGATTTGTTAGCCAGCTTTGAGAAGTTTAAAGAAGATAAGGCTAGGCAAAAAGAGTTAGAGGCTGAAATTGGGAGGAAGAGGAATATACAAAAAATGCTGCCTACCAACCCCCATTTTGATTTTGAGGGTTCTTCCTCTATCCCTTGTACTGATGCATCCAACCCCTTCCGATATGTTCCTCCCTCTTTTGAGTCTATCCAAGAAAAGGCAAAGGGTAAAATGAAAAAGGGTGATATGTATATCAAATGTTATTTCACTCCCACCTCTCCATCAGATGCACATGGTCCTCAACCTAGTAGAAGTCATTTGCAGCCCACTTTAGATGACCATTGGAAGAAAGAATTGAGGGAGACTGCTTGTGATTACATAACTAGATGGTGGTATGATGCTGATATCCCCTTCAATGCTTCCCGTTCACCATATTATGAGCCTATGTTTGATGCCATACATGCTACTGGAAAAGGCTTCAAAGACCCTACTATGCATGAGCTAAGGGGATACCATTTGCAGAAAGAAATTGCCTCCATTAATGAGTATTTGAAATATTTCAAGGACTCATGGGCAAGAACAAGATGTACCATCATGCCAAATGGATGCACTGATCAAAGAAACCGTACCATCATAAACTTTCTTATCTTCTGCCCACAAGGAACCATGTTTCTAAAATCAGATGATGCATCTGATAAGGTAAAAGACGAACAATTGTTGTTTCAGCTATTGGATGAGGTTGTTGAGGAGGTGGGGGTGGCTAATGTTGTTCAAGTCATCACAGATAATGCCTCTAACTATGTTCTTGCTGGTAAACTGTTAGAGAAAAAGCACAGAACCATCTTTTGGACCCCATGTGTTGCACATTGCATAGACCTCATGCTTGAGGATATTGGCAAATTAGATTGGATCAAAAACATTGTAGATCATGCCAAAAGCATGACAAAATTTATCTACAATCATTCATGGATTTTGAGCCTGATGAGGAAACACACAGGGGGCAGGGATATTATAGGCGTGCCATCACTAGATTTGCTACTCATTTTTTGACATTGCAATCTATGCTTTCACAACATAGAAACTTGCAAAAGATATTTTCCAGTGAAGAATGGAATCAAAGCCAATGGTCTCACAAACTGGAAGGCAAAGAATTGAAAAAGAAAGTTAATGAAGAAATATTTTGGAGAAAGGCAGCAGAGATTGTGAAGCTTGTTGAGCCACTGGCTAAGGTGTTGCGGTTGGCGGATGGGGAAAGATTGGCTATGGGCTTCATTTATGAGGCTATGGATCAAGCAAAGGAGCAAATAAAGAGGGCATACAAGGATAAAATGGCTAAGTATGGGCCCATTTGGGCAATCATTGATGAAAGATGGAACAATCAACTCCATCAACCTATACATGCAGCTGGGTATTTTTTGAACCCACGGTATCATTATAAAACTAAGGCGACAGGAGCTTTGAAGGGGGAGGTTAGAGATGGATTGATTGACTACATTGATCGCATGATCCCATTGGAGTGTGATCAGCTGGAGATACACCGACAGGCCACAACCTTCAGCAGTGCCTCAGGTACCTTTGGGAAGAACCTAGCAAAGATTGCAAGGGAAGTAGATGAGCCAAGTAAACAAAGATTTCAATTTTCAAATTCTTAATACTTATTTCGTTAAATCGTTTATAATTTGAAAGTTGGATATAATTTGTAATTTTGTTGAGCTAACTCATTACACTCCTATGTTTTTTGCAGCACAATGGTGGGAGGCTTTTGGTAGCCATTGGTCCTGAATTACAGAGGTTTGCAATTCGTATTTTGAGCCAAACTTGCAATGCTACTGGGTGTGAGCACAATTGGTCTGTCTTTGAGAGGATTCACACAAAGAAGAGAAATCGTTTGGATCAAAAACGGTTCAATGATCTAGTCTATGTCCAATACAACCTTCGGCTCAGACGCAACCAATTGTTGAACAAAAGACCTAATTCAGATCCCATTGTGTTGGACAACATTGATCCAACATCAAATTGGGTAGTGGAGTCATCCAGCAGAGTTTGATTCTGATGAGGATATTGATTTGGATTTACAGGTGGAGGCAACACTCTAACATAATGTTCAGTTGAATGCAGATCCTGATCCACTTGTACCAACCTCAGGGCCAGCCCCAAGTCCTCCAATTGCAAGTGCTTCTTCTGTGGAGCCACGACAGAAGCGCATATCTCGTCTATCTCAGCTTGCAGCTGCTGCACAGCCTGCTAGTGCTACCACTTCTACAGTTGCAGTTGGAGATGATGATGAGGAGGAGCCATGGGGCCCCCTGTCTGACTCTGATGATGATCCAAAGATTGATCCACGTGATCTCCAATCCTCTGGCAGTAGCCAATAGTACTGGACCACTAGTCACAATTTACTTTTGTTGTAGAGGCCATTTCTAGCCTCCTTGGTTATGTGTTTTTGTTTTGATCTCTATATCATGATCATGTATATATTGGACAGTGCACTGGGTGCCATTTTGATATAATGGATATATTCATGAGCCTACTTTGATCATATGTTGTCTTCTATCTATATTCTAACGATGTGTGTTTGGAAACATGAATGAAAATCTTTAAAATTATGTTTTTTTATTAAAATATATATATATATATATATATTTAATGTATTTTTTACAATGACCGAGTCATTGAAATCGCGTTGGCCGAGTCGATACCGAGTCGGAGTCAGAGTCGAAGTCGACCCTTAGCCGAGTCGGTGTCGAAGTCGGAGTTTTAAAACATTGGTGCTCAGTCACTGATATTAGAATAATGCTATTTTAGTGTTTAATGCTCATTCGGATAAGATCGTCTGTGATCTTATTAGCAGTTTCTTAAAAGAAACTTGTTGTTTCTATTTCTTAGTAGAAACTTGTTGTTTCTATTTCTGTAAATACATTTGTATTATTTATTGAGCTTCATTGCTCATTGTAAATCAATTCAATTCATTCATTCATTATGGTATCAAAGCTCGGGTATTTTTTTCGAAATAATTTTTCATTGCTTGAAAAATTTTGTGCTTCATTTCAAAATTGCTCTCTTGGAATCTGAAATTTTTTGGGCGTCATGTTTTTCTTTGGACGTCGTTGTTTACTTTGCGCTTGCGGGTTCTGACTACTCCGCGGGTTTCTTGATTGCTGGAATATACTTTGGCACGTGACTTTTCTTGGCGTCAGACCCACGCTGAGTTGATCCTCCAGCCGATCAAATCCCACTACGTTGCAACACAAAACAGCAACTCGCCGCCTTTGGGAGAATTTTTTTTCCTGGTTAGAAGCTCCTTCTGTCGCCATCGCGTGGATTCGAAAGCTGTACAACTCAGTCAAGTTCAAAGTCGAGTTTTCGAAACCCTCGAGACCGTATTCAGTAAAAACCTAGAGAAGGCGGATCAAAAGGAGATGAAGGACTCTCATCTGCCATTCTAATGATTGGGACAAAGAAACTAGAACTACTGCACACACCCTACTCATGTCTTTAGAAAACATAAAGAACGATCAACATTTTTTGGCTTTCGCGGTGATTCGAACCAGTGACGTTGACGAGGAGGTATTGGAGCCTCGAGATTGGTTACTGTGTTTGCATTTGCAAACGTGAGCAGCAAAGGTTTTTTTTCTACTGTGCATTGCATCGAAACAGAGACTAATCAGCGGAAGAGGTTAGTAGGGACGAAAATAGGGACGGAAAGGAACTTTACTAATTAGCAGGGAGCAACATTAGAATTTGAAGTCCCATAACAGCAGACTATCGACCACGTCGTCTAATACAGTGAGGTTACTATATTGCATGCCCAAACAACGCATGTTTGACGCGTGTTTTACAGCCCCTAGACCTCGGCTCCTGCTCGCTGGTAGATCCGCAAGCGAAAATCAGAGCCCAAATCATTTCTTGCTGGGCGTCCCAATGTTTGTTGGAATTTCGGCGTGAACGCTGACATTTTTTTGTTGCTCAGAACTACGGGGCCGGCTATATATCAGTGTACCGTTGTTACCAGCGTACCTGTTTTTTGTGCAACGCAAGGGTGTTGGACGTGGTAATCTGGGGCCAGTACAGCTTTGTCAGGAGTTAGATTGCATGTTGTTCTGCGGCTCAATTTGTTGTTGTATTTAAAATTAAAGCTATTCCTGGTCAATGATTATTTACGTGCTTCTCAGTGTTCAATCCTACGTGGAAAAATCAACATTTGGCATTTCTTCCTGCCTAAGCCTCTCAGAACGATTTCTAATTCTCTTTCATATTTACACTAGCATCTGTCAGAGTTTGTCCGAATCAGCCGGCATCTGCATTGAAATCTGTGCTGAATTCTTTTTGGTGTTTTCTGTGTCTTGGAAAATGTGCAGATGGTTTCGCTAACCAATCTAATGTTGGAAAGCGGTCGGCGCTTTAATGACACCAATTATAACATCTGGAAACAGAGAATGTTGACCATCTTTTAATATAAGCATCTTGACCAGCTTGTTTTGGGCAAAGAACTCCGTCCTGGTGCAACTTGTACCGATCAAGATAAATTTGATGATCGAAATCGAGAGGATGTTATGCTTCTCAAACTCTCTGTGACTGATGATCAGTTACCACAGATTCCTTCCGGCAAGACAGCTGCCAAAATCTGGCAACATTTGAATGAACTACATGAGACATCCGACAAGAGCAGAGCTTTCTTTCTAAAGAATCAGTTGTTCTCCATCATGATGGACAAACATATGTATTTACAGGAACATCTTAACAAGATTAAAGACATTCGAGATCAGCTCGAAGCCATTGGTCGGACCATGGAGGAAGAAGATATGGTAGTCATCACTTTGAAAAGTCTACCGAAATCTTATGAACACTTCATAGAAACACTCAACATTACCACCACTAATGTTGATCTGAAGTTTTCGGAGTTATGCACCAAACTCCTGCAGCAGGATCGTTGGAAACAGCAGTTTGGTAGTGGTGCTTCATCAGCCTCCTCAGAAAATGCTTTTGCTGCCAAATATCAGTGCTCTCAGTCCTTTCAGCAGAAAGGTTCTTCTCAGTTGTCTGATCCCGCTAAGAAAAAAAATGTGCAGTGTAATTACTGTCACAAGTTCGGCCACATGAAGAAAGATTGCCAACAGAGGATTGCTTCTAAACAAAAGAAACAGGGAGGGTCTCATCAGACAGTGAATGTTGCAAAACATTCCGAGCAGAAGGAATCTGCCTTTTACACCTTTATGGCTAAGAGGTCCTCAGATCATGCCCCGTCTTCTGCCTGGTACATTGACTCTGGTGCATCACGTCATTTTTCTCACAGGCGTGACTGGTTTATTGACTTCTCACCTTTCAGTGATTCTGTGGTATTCGGCGGAGGTGAAGAGTACACAGTGGTTGGCAGAGGTACAGTTCAGATCCAGTCTGGTGGACACACACTCATCTTCCTAAATGTGTACTATGTTCCTGGTATGGAAATTAATCTGTTGTCTGTCAACCAGATTATGAGGAACTCTCCTCAACTTGATGTAGTGTTCAATGTGCACAAGTGCTCCATTATTGACAGGGAGACTCGTCTTACAGTTGTTGTTGGCCTAGAGGATCATGGTCTTTACAGGCTTCTTGACACTGGCGATTCTCCAGAAGTGGCTCTAGCAGCTCGTGTTTCTCCCATCAGCACTCTGTGGCATCAACGATATGGGCATCTAAACATTTAGTATCTCCCTCAGCTCTCTCGGGAGGGACTTGTGTCAAGGTTACTTGATATTCAGACTCAAAAGTTTGGAGTGTGCGGCGCCTGTCAAGCTGGCAAGCAACATCGGTCTTCATTCAAGAATGGAGAATCTTGGCGCACATCTAAGGTACTCCAGTTAATTCATGCTGATATTTGTGGCCCTATGAATACATCTTCAGTTACTGGTTGCACTTTATGGCATCAAAGATATGGGCATCTAAACATTCAATATCTCTCTCAGCTCTCTCGGGAGGGACTTGTGTTAGGGTTACCTGATATTCAGACTCAGCGGTTGGGAGTGTGTCGCGCCTATCAAGCTGGGAAGCAACATTGGTCTTCATTCAAGAATGGAGAATCTTGGCGCGCATCTAATGTACTCCAGTTAATTCATGCCGATATTTGTGGCCCTATGAATACATCTTTAGTTACTGGTTGCAAATATTTTTTACTTATTGTAGATGATTTCAGTAGAAAGATGTGGGTGTACTTTCTAAAACATAAATCTGATGTATTTAGTATCTTTCAGAAGTTTAAGTCCTTAGTTGAAAAAGAGTCTCGCTGTAATATCATAACTCTTAGGGCAGATAACGGGGGGGAATTTTGTTCTTCTGTTTTCTCCAACTTCTGTGATACCCATGGCATCAAACGCCAATTAACTACACCCTACACTCCTCAGCAGAACAGTGTTGTCGAACGTCGCAACCGTACGGTTGTTGAAATGGATCGTTCCATGTTACAACACAGGAGTATTCCGAACAAATTTTGGGCTGAAGCAGTTTTTACTGCTGTCTATCTTCTTAAAAGATCACCTACTCAGGCTATTAAGGGGAAGACTCCAGAAGAGGTTTCATCTAGCCGTAAGCGCTCTAAGTTGGATTCCAAAAGCCAAAAATTCATGATGACAGGGTACAGTGATCACCACAAGGCCTATAGGCTGATAGATATAGACACTGGTCGTCTTAGCTTCAGTCGGGACGTAGTGTTTGATGAAGACAAAGGATTCTTTGAGTCTCCTCCTTCTGAGCAGTGTTCTGAGGATCAACCTCACAGTGTTCTTCTTCCGTTAGGTCCACTTGATGGGAGGGATGATGCAGCATCAGTATTTGATGATGCACTACCTGAGCTTCCTCCGGAAAATAATCCTCCTCTTGCTGCGCTTGTTGTTCCTGAACCTCCTCTATCTACTCCTGATATTGGTTCTTCTACTCTCCAACCTAAATGGTGGGCTAAAACTATTGGTGATCTCCGGGATAATGAGCTTCTTGAAGGTAGAACTTCCAGAAATAAGAGCAAACAACAACCTACGGTCAATTTTGCTCTTATGGCTAACCTACATAGTGTTTTCGAGCCTCAAAGCTATTCAGAGGCTAAGGGTATACCTGAGTGGGAAGAGGCTATGGACGCTGAATTCCAGAGTCTTCAAAAGAATCACACTTGGACCCTTTCTAATCTTCCTACAGGGAAGAAGCACATTAGCTGCAAATGGGTGTATAAACTGAAATACAAAGCTGACGGAACCCTAGACAAGTATAAGGCTCGCCTTGTTGCTCGAGGGTTCTCACAGAAGGAAGGCATAGACTACGAGGAGATCTTTGCTCCTACAGCCAAGATGAGTACCATACGGCTCGTCCTTACCTTAGCAACTCAGTTCAGTTGGAAAGTCCATCAGATGGATGTAAAGAGTACTTTTCTGAATAGTGACTTACAAGAAGAAGTCTACATGATGCAGCCTCCAGGATTCAAGGTTGTCGGTCAAGAACAGAAAGAGTCCGTAGATTAGTCAAAGCACTCTATGGTCTGAAACAAGCTCCTCGGGCTTGGTACATGAAAATTGATCAGTATCTAATAGATCATGGCTTTCAACGGAGTCCATCTAATGCAAACCTGTATATCAAGCATACTAGTGATGATGTTCTGTTTGTGGTTGTCTATGTGGATGACCTTATCATTACTAGCAGTTCAGCACATTCGATCCATGGGATCAAATAGGATTTGTGCAGCACTTTTGATATGACAGATTTGGGACTTCTTCATTACTGTTTGGGGGTTGAAGTCTGGCAGACTGAGAACATCGTTCTCTCTCAGTCCAAGTATGCCAGAAATCTTGTGGACAGGTTCAGAATGCAGGATTGCAAACCTGCCACAACTCCTATGGAACCAGGGCTCAAACTTTCAACTCAGTCATCCTCACCACTTGTGGATGAAACTTTATTCAAGCAATTAGTGGGCAGCCTCATCTACCTTACTGCCACTAGACCTGACATCAGTTTTGCAGTGAGCTACATTTCACGCTTCATGTCAGCTCCTAACGCTGATCATTGGATAGCAGCGAAGCGTGTGCTACGTTATGTGCGTGGCACTCCTGATTATGGACTTCTTTACACTCGGAGTTCCGATCCTACACTTAGTGGTTACACAGATTCTGACCGGGCTGGTTCGGTTGATGACCGTAAATTTACCGTTGGATATGTGTTTAGTCTGGGATTTGGTGTTGTCACTTGGACTAGTAAGAAGCACCAGGCAGTGCTCTCTCCTCGACAGAAGCAGAGTATCAAGGAGCAATTAAGGCATCTTGTGAGGCACTTTGGCTTTGACGTATGCTTGCGGATATGCGTGTTTCCCAGGCAGGTCCTACTCCCTTGTTCTGTGATAGTCAAGGAGTGCTCAAACTTGCCAAGAATCTAGTCTTCCATGAACGAAAAAAGCATGTGGAAACCCATTGTCACTACATTCGACAGCGTGTTGAAGACGGATCCGTTCAGATGCTGTATGTTCCCACAACGGAGCAGCCAGTAGACATCTTCACCAAGCCCCTTGGCCCTGATAAGTTTGTAAAATTCAGAGGGTCTATAGGTGTTGTAAATAGATTGAGCATTAAGGGAGGGTATTAGAATAATGTTATTTTAGTGTTTAATGCTCATTTGGATAAGATCGTCTATGATCTTATTAGCGGTTTCTTAGAAGAAACTTGTTGTTTGTATTTCTTAGTAGAAACTTCTTGTTTCTATTTCTGTAAATACATTTGTATTATTTATTGAGCTTCATTGCTCATTGTAAATCAATTCAATTCATTCGTTGATTAACTGAGTCAGTCACCCCGTCAATACCATAGACGTTCAGCACCTCCGGTATTTGATGGAAAGCCCCACATGAATCCCAATGCTAACCTGGTGCTCCAACATCCCTAATGCCAAAAAAGCTCTTGCTAAGCTACACCCAGAACTACGACTATCCCCACAAATCTAGCCCACTCCACCAGTTACCAACTCAAGATCTCTCATTTGTTGTGGCTTCCATGTTGTTTGATTTTAAATTTTCTCAGACTTCCATGGTTCCTTTAGCTTCTTATTCTGGTCATGGAATTCTTCTTCTCGGCATCAACTTGATTTAGACCCATAGCTGGCCAAAATCACGCTCTGATACCATTGTAATATCATTTTTTGATAAAATTCACAAAATTATGGGACACTATAACTGTTCCTTCTTTTTGCTCTGATTCTACTGCTAAAATATAATAATATAACTCACAAAATTTATTAGTTTTTCCTTTGACACATTTCGTCAAACACTTAGTGAGCAAACATTTCTTCGAACACAGTAAGCAAAGTAATAAACGCTTACAACAGAGAATATTCCAAGGGCACAACCACAATTTTATTAAACTTAACACGAGGTTTACATTCAAAATACCAACCAAGAAATCTGAGTACATCTCTGGCAAAATGGCTCAACCGATTTGGTCCTTAGAAAAGGATGAAATTGGCTCTCCAACAGCGACTCGATCCTCCTAAGCAATTTGGCTCCTCCAACAATTATAGGCTCAGCTTCTCCCGAAATAAGCAATGCAATTTTGGCCCTCCTCTAGAATAAAGAATTCGACCTCAACAAATAATCTCAGCCCCAACAAATAAGATCTCCAGCAAATAATCTCAGCCCCAACAAATAAAGATCTTCGACAAATAATCTCGGCCCCAACAAGTAAAGATCTCCGGCAAATAATCTTGGCCTAGTAAATAAAGATCTCCAGCAAATAATCTTGGCCCCAGCAAAAAAAGATCTCCAGCAAATAATCTCAGCCCCAACAAATAAGGATCTTCAACAAATAAAATTGGTAATCGATCTCAACGTCTGGTAAAAGACTTCAACCTTCAATGACAAACTTGACCCTCAAGGAATAATGGAAAATAAAACTCGGCCCAATAGCAACAATTTGATCTCCAACAAATGAATATTAATTCGACTCAGAGAAATAAGAGGATAGGCTTGTCTCCCATATAAACTCCACCCCAACAACAGTTATTCAATCTCCAACAAATAAATATCAACTTGGCCATTGAAGAGTCGGCTATAATATCACCTGCAAATATGGCACAAATGGGAACCTTAATTATTTCCCCGCAATGCCAAATAGGGTGGAACTCAAAGCCCATCGGAATCTGCTAAGGACCAGCTAGGATGGCACTCAAAGTCCACTGAAACCAGTTATAGAGCTTCACTTGAAACCCTCATCTAGACTCACTTGAGCCCCAACCAATCCACAATAGAAAACCACAAATCAAAATGCTAGAGAAATGGCATTCTCTCCCCTTTTATAAGATTTTGCCGGATCTTCTCCAATCTTCTAGAAATATCCTTTTATTATTTTATTAATAAGCCACTTAGTGTATTTCCCTCCTTTTCTCCAAGTGACTTTTGCCCCATTTTAATTACCCATTAAATAAAAACTCTTTTGCTTCTTTTATAATATGTGACTTTTTTTATAACTAATTGAAGTCACTTCTATCTCCAAAAAATGGTTACACTGCCACCATGATCACACCGGGCTCCCAAAGCCCCTTTTTATCATCCTATCTTGTAGATCTTTTCGTCCCAATCCTAATGAGCTATTACACTAAGGTGTTTCTCCAAATAATCAGCCTGAAACAACACCTTAAGCCTAGTTAATTAAAATATGTTTGTTAATAACTCTGTTTTAAGGAAATTGTTGAAATGCAGCGGAACTAAGGTCGAACTATGCAAAGCCAATCCCGATGATGAAAGATGGTAAGCGATCCCAGACAGCGCCCATAAAATTCCTCAAAACCCTCTGAGCCCACCAATAATGCAATCCCGCCCCTGTGACCACGGTGACATGAGCTCTGGAAATCTCTCCTAATCTCATCACAAGGCAATCCAAAAATTGGGGACATTACATATTCTCGACTGAATAGCATGTCTAATCTAAGCAATCACCTATGATACTAATATTGTATTGCAAGATCTCTTTCAGTGTGATGCAAGTTATTCTTTAGGTTGGACTTGGGAACATTCTTGAGTGAATTAGCCATCTCCAAGCCCTACCAAGGAGCACACATTTCCACCACACCAGAGGGATGTCCAAAGAGCTTTGAAAAAAGGATATAAAAGGGGCTTTAAGGAATGCCCAAAGCTCTTCTTTCTTCACTCATCTAAAAATCAAATGTTTCTTGGTTGCCTTCTTGCGCTTATATTGTTTTATCTAAAACATAACGCTACCTTATTGATTGTTGTCCTAACAGCAGTTGATTAACTAAGAGAAGACCAAGTTTTCTTGGTTTTCTCTTGGTTAGAGTAGGAATCTAGCTCTAGTTATAGGGATTCTTACTACGCATTTTGGGCTAACATATGCTAGTTTTAAGTTGTTTTAAACCTTTTTCTAGCATATGGTAACTTAAATTGCTTGCTAATTTTTTACAGACCCCTTCCACTGCAAGGGGAGATGTTGGCGAATTTTGTCCAGCATTGAGGATTTGGAGCACCTAAAGACATCCTTGAACCAAACCCTTGTAAACATCAACAAAACTTACCATTATAACCTCTTTAGGAGTTCTTGCTACCCCTTGATGTTTCAAGGGATCCATTGTAACTTTGAATAATATTTTATCCCCTTTGATTTATCAAAGGATTCATTGTAACTTTTTCAAATTTCTCTTCAATCCCTTATTCCACAAGGGATTCATTGTAAACCTTTTTAGTTTCTCTCCGTCCCTTTATTCATAAGGGATTTTCATCTTTCTCTTCACTTTAATCCCTTATTCCACAAAGGATCTAATAAAGCATCATAATTTTTCTTGGGAGTTAGCCTTTAGGGGATTTTCCCCCTAAGCATCCCTCTCCCACAATTGAGGGTCATATTTTGGTTATGCTTTCGTGGTTTGCTTTTGTAGTTAGATCCAAAATTAATTTAGAATAGAATAATCACACATGCTAATTACAATCTAGTTTAGTCTTTCATTTCACTTAAGCCCCTAATTTATAAGTTTCATTTCTCATGCTTAGAGAAGATTACTTGAAAATTACTTTCAGCTAGTTTTCATTTCACTGCTTTAGATCTTATTTCATTAGCTAGTTTTTCATTTTTGTCAAAAATAATTAACCTCCAGCAAATTCCAAAGGCTTGCTGGTTGAAGTAAATTAACTAGGGACCCTTCCTCTTTTATGACTTCTTATTCTGAGATCACAGCCCCAAAGAGGATAAGGCCTGAAGAGGAAGTTGACTGTAACGAGTTTTAATTTCTTGCAATCACATTGCATATTGTGCACCTCACGCACTGAATTAAAGTAATCTCAAGCGACAACCTAAATCTAACTAAAATGAACCAAGAGACACTCCATCACATTTACTTTCCAACATTTTGTACTTGACCCATTTACTTATTGCCACTTATATTTCAAAGCTTGTTAACTTGTGGGCAATTGTCATTTCAATTTCAAGTACATTTTATCTTCAAAAAAAATTATTTCCAAGTACCTTACTTCTCAACGCTTTACATTTTCAAGTACTTCATTTTGAGCATCTATAGAGCACACTATTGGCATTGGTCTCTTTGTTCATATATTTTACTTGTCAAGTATTTCATTCATTTGATTATCATGATTGTATATATGCTTTATGAATGAATATGATGGTTAATGGTTAATGATTATGGCTATCATCTACATGCTTTGACATTCATGCAATGATGTATCTCGTTAATAGTGGATTGTGTCGTGTGATTCCATTAAACTCCTAGAACTTGTTTAACTTAGATTAATCAAGCCTTAGTATTTTGTCTCATAGCGTCCACCCCCCTTGGTTTCGCTAGGAGTTAACCTAGACAGAGGAGTTGAGATTAGAGTGACAATTGCTCAACTCGAGACTTGTCCCCAAGGCCACACCAAGTGGAGTTAAAGATTCTCTCCACAATATCCCAAGTGTGGATTCAGGTGGCAACAAGTACCATCTCTTGTCATTTGGACTTGATTACCTCACGAAATGCCCTCGCTTCCCACTTTTCAACTTTCAACCTCTCCATCATTTTTTTTTGCTAGCCCACTTCATCTATATGGCTGCTTTGATGTCAAGTCCCTACTTTGGGATTTCTCATCCAATAGCAACTGAGCAAGTCGAATTTGAGTTCTAATTTTGTTGTCCAAGTGCCTTGGTATTTTTACTAATGGGAACTTCTTCCTTGTGACATATGCTTCGGGCTAAAACAAGAGTAAACAACTCATTTGAACCAACAAGAACACATGTTGATACCCATTCCATTGCACTAACTGCAATATCCTCTTGCATGTTTGGTTGCACTGTGTGATTGTAGACCCCGGAATTTTTAGCTAACATGTCAACAAACCCACCAATGTTAGATATATTGCAGTTACTTGATTCTAGATCAGATATTTCATCTTCCCCACGGTGCACCTCCTCAATCTGTTGTCCATTCATGTCTTCAGTGAGAATACCATTATTCTCATTGCAACATAGATCAATATCTCCATTATGGGGGTTACCAATTGATTTTAAAACATTGGAAACTTTTTTAGTGGAGAACTTTCTCCTAATTTCTTCCCAAAAGAAGGGATCACTTCCTTGAAACTCGTTTGAGATGTTTTTGTTCCTCTAAGAGTTTTTCATTTCCTCTAATAATGCTTGTTGACTTTCTTTCTTCTACAGCCTGCTTATAATCTGCATGGTTCCTTGCCCTTTGTGTATTTCTATTCACTCTTGTCTTGGCAGTACCAAAAAATTCTTCTCTTTCGACAATATTTCTAGTTGTTAATTATTTTATACAGGGGTCATCTGAGGATTCCCTTATTGTTACTTCCACCCCAGTCAACCATCCATCATAAATACTATTAGGAAGGTCAACAATCCATTGTTGTATTTCAATATTGCATTGTAAAGCAACCAATGTTGAAGTGGAGCAATCCATAGTTGCAACTAAACTCTCTTCCACAACTTGTCCGGTGTGTTGCATGGCAATCCCACATCCAATCCCTTTATGTTGCTTTCGTGGGAAGGAAAAGGAGAGGGTATAGGGGGTTCCCTTCCTTGATTTATGTGGGCACCCTGTTGACACTTGTTAGCGAGGCATAGCCATGTCAAATAATTTGGGGGTGTCGTCATGCATGCTTTAATCCAGTCTCCCATTTCTATATTGTCCTTAACACGATCTTCAATTTTTAGCAAAATCTTGGCATTCTCCTTCCCCAAGGGGGAAACTAATGCTCGCTGCCACATTTTCACATAACTCTCCATGCTGGCAATATGGCCAACTCTAATACCACTGTAATGTCCGTAAGGAATTTTTTAACCTTAGGGTTACAAGATCACAAGATAAATTCTATTGATTTTCACAGTATTCCTTTCAATTGCAACAGAGATGATATAAAGTACACAACAATGTAGTAGTTTTCACAATACATCAATAGTTCACATCAGTTTCAATTTAATAGCTACACCTAGGGCTATTACACCAGTAGACCTAGTTGCATAGCATTCATAACAGTGACAATATTGAATGCACAACAAGTATTTTACTCCACCAATAGCTCATACATTAAACCAATTTACAAGTCCGATGTACCTTGTAGTTTAACTTCTCCTATCTAATTCTATTGTACTAGAGAGACCATGATGCCCTATACTATTGTTCTAACCTAACAATCGATTATGATCTTGTGGACTATTTGGTGCTATCTCATTGCCTGCCACAACCTTCTTCTGCGACCGATTCAAGACAAAGAGATGTCTCCAGTAGTATTATTGTGCAACCAAGAATGTCCTTCAGCCACTACAATACATCAGAAATATTGTAATAGCTTCTTACAATATATCCTTGCCCTACTATTCCCTCGTTGCTACAAAGGATAGGTCTCTGGGGGAGTTGTTTCCTCAAGAAGGGTTATGCTGCCCCAGCTGATTATGTTGTCACAAAGATGCACTACAAATTGGGTCGTTGCTACAGGTAGGGCTCCACTGTCTATTAGTACTTCATTGCTTCATGAAAATATCCTCCAAGATAGTCATTGTTCCTTTAGGAATATCGTTGCCTTAAACACCTTTGATTGCCATAGTAAAGCCCTTGCAAGGAGGCCACTGCATCAATCAGGGTCTCAAAAGATGTCATTGCCAAGATTTTTCCCACAAATAATTCATTGCCCAAGTAATCCGCTCCTGGAATCAGCTGCAAGCCTTAGATTGAGCTCAGGGTTGTTTTTCCAAAAGTTGGCTCTTGTCATTCCTATAGAATGCCTTGACCAACCCTTTGCTACCATAGATTAACCTCTAACAAACTACAAAATATTTCCCCAAGTCAACAACCCATATATTTCTCTCCTTGAATGCCAAACACCAAATGAAAATTCCTTGGAACAATTGCGCCAAACAAATGAGAGAAAGGAAGGGACTAGCTAATTTGGGATCATCACCATCAAAACCAATCAGAAGGAGATAGGGATCTTAACCCTCAGAGCCTCAGCTCAAAAAATAGAGATATCCAACCAAAATCAATGATGACAATTGGTTTCTCCTCTCTCTTATTTATAAATTCCTTTTGGGGTCTCTTCTCCTCATTTTAATCGTAAGGGATTACAAGTCTCCCTCCACTTAGCCCCAATTTTGGCTTCCTCCACAAGTTTTGCCCGAATTGTTAGAAATACTGAGAGGGGGGGTGAATCAATATTTCTTTCAATTGTTATATTATGTCAGTTAAGACTTTTATCACAAGTTAAACTAGAACCCAATAAATAGAACAAAAAATAATGTTATTGATGAAGATAGTAAGGACTCCAATCCTCTTTTACAAAAATTCAGGCTCCAACCTATGCAACAGAATTTCTAACTTCTTCAAGGCTCCAACCTTGGATGAGGACTCCAATCCTCAAACACAAATCTAGGCACCAACTTGGTCTCAATGAGCACACCAATCCTCTTAAGCTCTGACCTAAACAAAAACTTCAAATCAAATTCTCCAAGATGTTTCCAAAAATTGTTCCAAGGATGACTTCCAAAGATGGCTTCAAGATAGTTGATCAAGGATTCACCAAAGTCTTCAAAAAGCGTTGTTGCGGAAGCTCTTCAAGTCTGCTAAAAAAGACTAGTCCAAGAATCTTCAACTATGCTCCAAAATAACTACCCCCAAGGATACTTTCAAACCAACACAAGTCTGCTTCAAAGATCCTCCAAGATTTGCACAAAAATTTTCAAGAGTTCCTTTAGGATCTAATACAAAGTCCAATTCAAAATGGTTGATGGATTGCTCAAAAAATTGTCTCAAAACAAAGTTCAAGTATGCAACTAGGCATCTCCAAGATCTACTCCAAATTGCTCAACAAACTAGGATACAAGTCTTTTTAAAGGAAGACTTCAAAAACTTGCTCCAAGTCTGCCTCAAGCCTGCTTTAAGTCTATTTCAAGATTGCTCCACAAACTGTTTCACCACTGATCAAATTAAACCTTGAAAAACAATCACCCATAAGCCTGAGATCTATGCTAATACAGGGTCGAATTTGCTTCTCAAAAGATAGGCCTAAGTTCTATCACTCACCACAAGGCCGAGTCTAAGGTAAGCTAGGTCAAGTTGTAGGGACCAAGAGTTGCAATAGGTCAAGTCTAGACAGAGTTGCAGGGATCGAGTCTAGATAGAGTCGTAGGGGCCGAGACTAGATAGAGTTGCAAGAGGCCGAGTTTTGCTCTTCAAAAGGCCTATGATCAGGGCTATAAAGAAGTCGAGTTTTGCTCCTTAAATTTGCTAAAAAATGCTCCCAGATTTGTTTAAACAATCCACCAAAAACCACAAAGATCAGAAAAACAATTCTCAAGTGTTTCTTCTTCACATTGCCATAGGGCTCATGAGATATGAGCCTATGAATCTCTATTACAGACCTGAACTTGTCTCTTGCTTGCTTGGACGAGTTGTTGGCCGAAATGGAGGAGAGATAGCCTTTATTAATACTAATTCATCACTCACTAAATCAGCATGTCTGTTGGGGAAGGGGTTGACTTGTTCTTAAGTAGGCCGACTTGACAAAGGTCAAAAACAAGTATTTTTGTCCTGAAAACTTATTTTTTCCTCAACGAGGAGTTAGGAGGCATGCAAATACTCGTTGGAAAGGGCTTAAAGTCCTCTTTAAACCTATGCAATCTTCTTATTTAGTTGGACATCCATTTGACATCAATGACAATTAATTCTTCAACAATCTTCCCCTTTGTTATTGATGGCAACATTTCTCGTCGTGCTACTCCCCCTGTCATTATGTTACTCCCCCTGTCATTGTGTTACTCCTCTTGTCTTCATGTTCTCCCCCTTTGACATCAATAGCAAAGGGATGCTCTAATGGATGCAAGAGAAATGACCCGCATCATTTGACAAAGATATTCAAATGCTTCTTGAGGTAGGGGTTTTGTGAAGATATCTGCAATTTGTTCCTTAGCGTTAACATTCTCCATTTTGATGTTTTGCATGTTCTCGAAGAAAGTGATATTTGATTGGAATACGTTTTGTCTTTGAATGCAGGACTGAATTTTTTGAGACACTAATTGCACTGATATTGTCATAGTAGATGGTGATAGGCTGATTTGTTTCTATTTTGACATCCTTCAATGCTTCCTTCATCCATAGGATTTGCGTACAACAATGTGTTGTTGCTATATAATCAGCTTCAGTTGTGGAGAGAGATATAGATAATTGTTTCTTTCTTAGCCAAGATACAAGACAATCTCCTAAGAAGAATGCATTCCCACTAGTGCTCTTCCAATTATCAATGCTTCCTGCCCAATTTGCATCAGTATATGTTATCAAGGTAAGATTTGTGCTCTCAAATTACCATAGTCCAAAATCAAGAGTCCCCTTTAGATATTTAAGTATTATTTTCATTGCTTGCATGTGTGATTCCTTAGGGGCTAACTAGAATCTTGCCACCATTCCTACTGCTTGGATGATGTCTAGTCGTGAAGTTGTCAGATATAAAAGCCCTCCAATCATTGATCTGTAGAGAGTTGCATCTACCATAGGGGATTCATCGTCCTTACGCAGCTTGCAACATTAAATCATAGGTGTACTTACAACAGCACATTCTTCTATCCTAAATTGTTTAAGCATCTCCTTAAGGTACTTTGTTTGTGTATGAACATTCCAACATTGGTTTGAGTTACTAGAAGTCCAAGAAAGAAATACAACTCTCCAATCATTAACATTTATTGGGCAAATTTCTCATCTCATCATTGTTGCTGCCAAAAATCAGATCATTCACGTATACCAGTGTGATCAGCGGACTGTCTTTATCCATCTTCATGTAAAGATTGCTTCCTGCAACTCCTCTTCTGAATCCTTGTTGTTGAAGATATTGATTCAGTCTAGCATACCAAGCTCTTGGAGCTTTTTTTAATCCATACAAGGCCTTCTTCAATTTGCAAACTAAGTATCTATTTTTTCACAAGTCAAACCCTTCTAGTTATTCCATGTATACTTCTTCTTTCATATCTCCATTTAGAAAGGTTGACTTCACATCCATCTGATAGACTTTGAGGCCTTTTGAACAAGCAAATGCTAAAAACATCCTTATAGCCTCTAATCTAGCAACAAGAGCAGACGTCTCTTCAAAGTCAATTCCTTCAATTTGAGTGTATACATTGCACATCAATCTTGCCTTATTTCTGATGACTTGTCCATCTTCCTTCATTTTGTTCTTATACACCCACTTGGTCCCTATGATATTCTGTTGTGCTATACAACAACCCCCCATTTCATAAAATTTTACTTTAGAAAATTATAATATGAAATGGGTCCCTTTTAGATTAAATTGGTATTAACTTATCATTCCTCTAAAGGTACGGAAACAAACGAAACATTATAAAACCCTTTGAGTTAATAAATAATCGGTCTTATAAATAAAAATGAATAATTCTTTATTATTGTGATAAAGCAATCGCAAGATCGCATATCACAATAACAAAGGATGCATAACAAAGACCCATTGGTTCTCCCCAATGTGACAAAGCGCGAATAACCATCGGTTATCGGGAAAATAAACAATCATAACAAAAGGCCCCTCTCTTTGCTCCAATGTGATATCACTATCGGCAATCGGGGAATGCGATATGAATACAACGAAATGTCTTCTCCTTAAAGCTCCCGATGCGAACTAAGCGATATCGCTATCGGCGATCGGGGATTCCACAATAACTTAAATAAAACTGCTCAAGGTTTCCTCCGATCGCCAATTGCGATAAAGCCAAGCGCGACTTTCAAAAAGGATTAATATGGCTTCGGCATATTGTATTAATTATTATTAAAAGCCTGTCTCTTCCCGATAGTGATTCACTTGCGCCCAACTGCCAAAAAATCAAATCCACGCTTAAATAGATTATTCGGCAAATAAAGGATATGATAAGCATTTAAATGATTGACAGGTTTAAACGGCCAATTAATGGAGCAGTTATGCCTAAATCCCTTCAGAGATTTTATCCGCGGGAGCCTTATGATAATCTTCCATTATTCATTGATTGGCATAATTCTTCCATACTTGGTTTTTGCCATCTATTCTTCGCATTACGTTCATTGTATCTCTTGTGCAGAGCTTCTCCGCAATAGCAAATTCAAACCAAATGGGGAAGAAATCTAAGAAATTTGGAACAGCTTCAGCTTCTGTGGTAACAGGACAACATGTTGCCGATCCGGGACCAAGCAAAAAAGGATTAATCTCGGATACCACATGTCTTGGTCTCGGTAATACTACTTGGCAGAGCATGTACAATCTGGTTGAAGCCGAGGAACCTCGGCAAACATCGGTACAAGCTACAGCAGGCTCAAGCCGGAAATCTGATGCTACTTTAAAAGATTTGGTTGATTCCTACCTGCACAGGATAGCAGCTCGAGAGCAAATTCTTCCATATACAAATGTGGTGAGATGGGCCGTTGAAGAAATTCCAATTACGAACAGAACATTCTGCACTATTGATGGGAGAGTATTCGGTTCGTTTCAACCCAATGACTTGAGACAAATGTACCATTTGCCCGAACCAGAGAAGAAGTATAATAAAGCATTCCTGGAGAAGTTTAGAGACGAAAATGAAACTGAGTCAGAGCCTATACGGGAATGGAGACAGAACCCGATGAAACACAAACATGAGTCTTCGGGTAAGTACTCCGTCGATTCCTTATGTTCTCCTTATTGTTATGCTGGAGCTATGATGTGTCGAATGTGGGGGTTGCATGACTCCTCCAAATTTTCCATAGAGATGGTACCATTGATGGAAGCAGCATGTAATAGTGAAATCATGGATTGGGGGAATATATTATCGGATAAATTAGCAACAGCTATTCTTGACTTCAGAAACAAATCTCGTGTTACTGATAGATTCATCCCTCCATTTTACTTTAGTGCCTACATTTTAGACACCCTCTGTTTTAATTCGAGTTTCCTGTGCTAGGGTGGAGATGGACTCCACAGGACCCCATGCCCATTCATATCTATCACCAGAAGTTGTAGAAAGCCCATTATAAACACCACCTATATCAAGTCTGCAATGAATTCATGCTACCTATTTACTATGCAATTTTCGATAAACCTGCTCCTAAGATTTCCTCTCTAGCAGAGATTGACTTGACAGCCTTGGGAACATGGTTCGGAGAAGAAAAAATCACTTATGTAAGAGTTTTCGGCAATCAGGCCAGGCCTCACATCCTCCCCTTGTATATACCAGACAAACTATTAGCTCGAGAGATAGCATATCAGCTTACATCCGCATCGGCTACAAAGACTCTCAGAAATTCAAAGAAGCAAGTCTGGCCTCCTTTTCCTCTAAGGTGTGGTGTCTATACTCTGCATAATTATAAACATGCAGAGAAAGAGGCGGAAAAGATTAATATACTAAATCTCGCCACTCTGCCTAACAGACGCTTTGATCCGAAAAAAGTCGTCTATAATGTTCTAGACCAGGCCAAACTCACTAAATTTGAACATAAGAAAGATGAGTTTGATGACCTGTTCTCCTCGGCCGAGTCAATATTTCAGGTGCAAGCGATAGCTAAAATGAGATACCCTGACGACGGGTTAGTTGAATTTAACAAACTTAGAGAGCAGAGGTTGCAAACTCTGCCTCTAGACTTGTTAGCCACTGCCCCGATGACACAATCAAGCAAGCCTGAACGACAGCTTACCAACGAACCTCCTGCTACATCAAAAAATTTTGAGCAAGTACAAAGAAGAGAGCAGGAGGAACTTCAGAGGTTAGAACAGGAAGAAGCAAAGAGGAAAGAACAAGAGGAAACACAAAGGAAAGACAGAGAGGAAGCACAAAAGAAAGAACAAGAGAAAATACGCGAAGAGGAGCAGAAAAGGCAGTAGGAGCAGAGCAGCAAGGAGGTGAATGTCGACACTCAGATTGACCCAAAATTGCTCCAGGAATGGCAGCAAATTTAATACAATTATAAGCAATCTTGAGAGCTCAAGGGATGTCGATACATCCAAAGCAGTCGATACACAGGATACAGCATCAAAAGAGGTTCCAAGCAAAAGAACCAGCGGTCTACCCCCGACTACAGAATTAGAAATAATTCCCAAGGATCCTTCGGATCAAATCATTTTGCAGGTGGAGGATATTCCTCCATTGGATGTCTTCTATAGCCCAAAACACAGGGCCGTAATAAAGCGACAACGGAAGAGGAGAAGAATTGATCAACCTTCCCTATTTCCTGAACAAACAGTAACAGCAAATGTAGTGTGGAAGGAAGAATTCGACCCCTCCGATGACCTAACAAAGTTATCCCAATATGCTGGTGCCTATTTGGCAGCCACCATGGATAAGGCATCGGAGGTGAGCAATTTGTTGAAAGAAAAGGATCGGGCGATCGCTTCACTACAAACACAGCTATCGGAGGCACAGCAGAAAGCAAAACAACTACAACAACAACTGTCCACGCAGCAACAGTTAAATAACCAATTGAACAAACAGTTGTATGAGGAGAAACAAAGGGCAAATTCGGGAGCGATTCAGAGGCAGAAAGAATTATCGGAGGCATTAGCAAAATTGAAGGCAATGAATGAACAGATGGTAAAATCAAAAGATGAGCAAATTGCTCAATTATCAGCTCAAGTAGAAAAGTTCAAGAGCCTTCCCCAGCCTGTCGATTTCAGAGCAGAGGCAATACAGATTAATAAGGCACTAATAACACAAATAAGATTGTTGTGTCATAAAATTGCCCAAGTTGAACCTCTGTGCGACATAACAACATCTATAATAGATAAATCAGTTGATGCCAGGCAGGACTTAGAGCAAGCCGATGAGACTTTAACGGATTTTCTTACTTGGCAGGACACTAATGAGGGACAAGCAGCGAACTTGCGTAAAATCTTAGAATCCCATAAAGAAATTCTATTCATGGAGTGGCAGTCCCAATTAATGAAAGCAGAAAGAGCGGTTTCTAGATGCAAATTATCTACGAACAATTTGATTGACTTGATTAACAATACTCTTTATTTATCTAACATGATCTCTCAATGTACGCCAGGTAAATTATTATCAGCCAAGACATTGGAGCAATCATGTTACCAAGAGCTAGAAAAGAATGGGAGATTAATCACAGGAATTAAAAGTTTAACTTGGGACACCTATTGGTTGTTGCTAGTAAAACCTTACAGCCAGAGAGCCGCCCTCAAATGCCTAACGGATGCAATCGGGTGTATCATTCCCGATATACACGATGCCACCTATGCTGCTCAAATCAATTCTCGTCTCAGCCACCCTCAAGAAGTGGAACCGATGCTGGCGATATGCCAACTCAGGTCAAAAGGCAAACAACCAGAGTAATAAATCATGCTGCCGACTATCAGATTGCTATGGGAAAGAGATATTCAAGATCGAGTTATACCAATTTAATAGCATTTTAATTTTGTAATTTGTTAGTTTAATTTAGTATTTATAGACCCTTTCATGTATTTAGAAAGGGTCGTAAGTTTTTGTATATGACTTAAGCCTGAAGTTGCACTACTGTACTTCAGGCATATTCTTTTATGAAAACTGGACCAATCATTCCAAATTTTGATAACGAAGCTTTTATGTGGATGTGTACTACTGGTTTTATTTAAAAGTATTTCTGAGTCGGAAGAAGGAATTCAAATTGCGATTGACGTTGGGAATGATTTGCAGCTCATATGGTACTATTATCTATGTTTAAATTTATTCTTTTTATGTGAATTGTTGTTTGATCATTCTTGCTATTATTTAATATATGCATGTGTTTTAACAGCAGTCTTTATACTTTCCACTACTGGATGTTTACAGTTTGCTATTCTTCTAATCATACATGTATCAGTAATATAAAAAGAGAAGTGTAACAATGTTTTATCAATTACTTCGTTCAATTATTTGAACGAAGCAATTATTATTTAAATGAATGTCTTTGTTTATTGAATAGTGTCATCTATATGCCTATTGACGAACACAGATTACCAAATGTTGCACTTAAGAATAGAAGCTTCCCGGGATAATTAGTCATTTACGTTTTCGCTTATAGATTAAGTCCTCCATTCATTATCACCTATTAGAAAACCAATCATTCATCCACCTCTTTTTATTCATTACTGGGAAACTGGTCCCATTATATCCAGTCAGAGCCACCATCCCAAACGGAAAAGGAGTTGTATTAAGGTCCGGACCGGGCGGTTATCCCCCGATGTTGATGCAACGATTTTCAGGGCATCAACACATTCTTATCCTTTGGACGAGGTACTAGTTCCCATGTTCCATTCTTTTCAATTTGGTTCATCTCTTCTTCCATTGCCTTTATCCAATGTGGATCCTTGCTTGAGTGAAATCCTTTGGTTCAACTAGGGATAGGAAGGCAATATCACTCATTTTTTGTGTGTTTATCATCTTTCTTTGTTAATTTTAGGTATGTTCTATGCTAGAGCAATTTATTTCAATTTTCACAATTAGTTCATTATCTTTTCCAGCATCAACATTAAAGTAAACTGCAGATAGAACATAGATATAAATCGCAAAAGACAAGCCAAGACAAGAAGACACAAGATGTGGCGCTAACCAAGGACAAACCCCATAATGTGGGGAAACCCTTGATCAATTCTTCTTTTATGTTCTTCAAAGTTCAGCAAAGAAAGAGAGAGAGAGAGAGATAGTACATTTACAATAGAAGTCAACACTTTGCCTTATATAGATAAGAGCATAGATCATCTCTAAGAAGATGATACATGAGATCAATTGAAGACATGTTGCTTCCACTGATTCTCCAAGGTGACTCCTTCACCTATCGTTGTGCTGCATTTCGCCATCATGCTGCACCTCACCACGCTACACCATGCTACACCCATCATCACTATACTACATTATGTGCCATTGCTGCATCATGTTGCCTTCCCGGCAGTTCCGGCTGTTCCCCACAATTCCAACAATTCCAGCTTTTCAAGCTTTTTCAGCAGTTCCGGGTTTTCTGGCAGTTCTGACAGTTCCGATAGTTCCGGCTTTTCTGACAGTTCCGGCTTTTCCGGCTTTTCCGACAGTTTCGGATTTTCCGACAGTTCTAACAGTTCCGGCTTTTCCGGCTTTTGCGACAGTTCCAGCTTTTCCACAGTTTCGGCTTTTCCGGCTTTTCCAACAGTTCCGACTTTTCTGGCTTTTTCAACAGTTTCGGCTTTTCCAGCTTTCTAGATCAGGGCAGCGTTATCCCTTAGGATCTCTCCTCCTACTAAAACCCAAAGACAAGTAGAGAGAGGAAGAGATCCCAAGTGTGCGTTGAAATGACTTGAAGTCCTCTAAATTTATACTAAAATGTAGATGATGAATAGGCATGTCTATTGGGCTTTTGAGCCTACTCAAGTTGTTGGTCGGCTTGATAATAATTCCATAATCAAAATAAATTCATAACTCCATGAATACTTATCGAAATCGGATGATCTTTAGATCAATCCTACACCTCTCGACGAGAGGGACCCAATAAAAATATCCACTGCCATAAATAAGCTAACCCACATGGAGTTTGGCCCTAGTTGCCAATTTTAACACTCCTTCTCAACTAGGGAGAACTCCATCCGCTGATCCATATGTCCGACTGTACTGTCTCTGCCATCAGTGCCCTGCACTGCTCTGCTAGCTCTGCTGTCTCTGCTCAGCTCAGCTCTGTTGGCTCTGCTCTACTCTACTTAGCTCTGCTGAACCATGAAGAAGAAGAATTGATTGAGAATGTCTCATACCATTCTCCACTGACCCGAAGTCAGTCTCAGAGTGCGTACCACTAGTCCCAGTCCAGTCTCAACTAACCCAAAGTCAGCGCCATAGTGGGTACCACTCCTACCACTGGTCCCAGACCAGTATCATCAGTCCCAAGAGTGTGTACCACTGGTCCCAAACCAGTCTCAACCGACCCGAAGCCAGCGTCATAGTATGTACCACTCTCACTGGTCCCAGACCAGTCCTCCACTGACCCGAAGTCAGTCTCAGAGTATGTACCACTGGTCTCAGACCAGTCTCAACCGACCTGAAGTCAACGTCATAGTAGGTACAACTCTTACAACTAGTCCCAGACCAGTATCATTGATCCCAGATCAATGAAGGTCATCCTAGCATAGGGAGTACAGTAGATACAGCGATACGTCCATCGATACTACTATGGTCCCTATCCTCATTTCCCTGCTCATTGATCAAATGAGAGGTACTTCCCATGAGTCCCAGACTGCATGGGTAGGATGCCTCGACAGGAGAACTAATCAATCATGTCCTCACAGGAGAAATTATCATCCTGCTACACAATCGCCATGGAGAACACATCATCTAGGCCTCACAAGAGAGCTAATCATCCTCCTACATAATCGTCATGGAGAACACATCATCCAGACCTCACAGGAGAACTAATCATCCTGCTACATAATCATCATGGAGAATACATCATCCAGACCTCACAGGAGAACTAATCATCCTGCTATATAGTTGCCACGGGAGAACTAATCATCCTGGCCCACAAGAAAACTAATCATCCTGTTCATAGCGCACCACCAAGGGAGGGTGAGTCGCCCTGTGGTCGTATGTTGCTCCAGTAAGTACCCCAAGCCCCCCAAAGCTCCCAGAGCTCAATGCATGCAACATGCAGGACCCTTATAAGAAGGTCTCTCAACGTCTCCAAGTCATTCAAGAAAGTCACAGATTTGACCTTTCCCCGGGGCTTTGACAAAATGTCTGTGACCTGTACATCAGTCTCAATGCGATGGAGTCTCCTCGCTCATCGACTTACCATATCCCAAATAAGGCAGTATCTGATGTCTATCTACTAGAGAAATAATCAAATACGGGATTCCTCAATAATCGAATCCCACCTCTGGTTGTCACAGAGAATCACACAGTGGTATTCATCATGTGTACAAACAGCTCACTTAAGAGCTTCTGCAACCATGCAGCTTCACACGAGATCATACTCGTAGCTATGTATTCGGTCTCAGCAGTGCTTATAGCAACCGATTCCTGCTTCTTACTCATCCATGATATCAAAGCAGAATCTAAAGAGAACCAACACTAAGAAGTGCTCTAGTGATCCTCCACACTGCTTGCCCACTCAGAATTCGAATAATCATGCAGTTTCATATTTTCGGCAGTGTATCTCAATCCATGAGAGATTGTGCCCTGAAGATATCTCAGAAGATTCTTGGCACCAATCCACTGAGGCTCAACCAAATGTGAGCTCACCATTCTAACTGCAAAACATATGTTCGAACGAAAGTTCGCCAAGAACATCAACGCGAATGAGTTTATGAAACTCAGAGGCATTTCCCAAATCTGGTCCGACATCACTACCATATAACTTCTGAAGGTTAAGATCCTCGAGGTAGTCACAGGCTTGCAGTTTATCATTCCACATTCGAAATCCAACTCCCTCTTACTTCTGCAAATGAGAGGATTTGCACCTGTCAGAAATAGGTCGTCCTCATAAGGTGCCAGCATGAGATGTTTATCATCCACAACCTTTGGGTAATGGTTTGGATCGGTTTCACTCCTCGTGAATCTCAGCTTCATCTGACAGCGATCAATCCTCTCATACTACGCCCGGGGAGTTTTGCTTCAAGCCATAGAGGGCTTTCTTCCACCTGCATACGTGAGATTCCTGATCATCAACCTCAAACCCCTCGAGTTGTTCCAAACCTATGGACCTACTACATGAGGGGAATGGTCCCCTTGTAAGATTTTCCTTCGGTACATCTCAGACATGTACTTTCATGCTCTTTTTGAATTCAGGCATCCCTGTCACCATCTGACTCACAGACCTTCGGTGCTATGTGTTAATTGACATGGTCCACAGTGGACTTCCTGCAACTTGATACAACCTTGAACTCAAAAACATCTTTGAAAATTCTATTTTCAAACACATACCTTTCCATCGATGAGTGCCACCTTGAAACCTTTGACTTCCATTGTTGAAATGGACACCAAGTTCTTCTTGCGATTAGGTACATAAAAGAGATTCTGTAAATGAATTGAGTTACCCTCATTCAATTCAGGGATAACATTCCCTACACCCTTTCCGGGATAGGTGGCATCGGCTCCAAGTATAATGCCATGATTGTTTCTATCTCTACCAAATTAGAGAGTGCACCCATCTATCCGATGGAGTGCCTTGAAGCACTACAATCAATAAGCCAAATTCCCAAAGAATCTGAAGGAGAGGGCCAATACAAGATAACACTTCTTTATCTTATCAGAAACAACATTTGATTCTTCATACCTAGGGTTCCTTGCTTTCTTTGAAGAGTCGACCATTTCCTTGATGACCTACATTACCTGTCAATCCTTTGATCATTGAATATGTCCCTGGAATGAATGTTATCTTCATCAAGAGATGTATCTTTGCCATTCAAACACTCCTTCACATAATGGCCAAACTTATTGCAACCAAGGCATCCGCCTTTCCTTCCACCCTTAGATCCGAACTTCCCAATGAAGTGATCTTTAGGTAGCCCATCAGAAGCTTTTGTTGCGCCATTCTGATAATATTCTCTGCTTCGACTTCACCCTCGGTGAATTTGAAGAGGGATGAGGAATCCACTGATCCTTTTGTCCTTTCCCAACTGTCTTCGGTGATTGCTCTTTCACTCTTGCTTGGACATTGTCTTCACCTCAGCTTTGATACCATGTTAATTTTAGGTATGTTCTATGCTAGAGCAATTTATTTCAATTTTCAAAGTTAGCTCAGTATCTTTTCCAGCATTAGCATTAAAGTAAACTGCAGATAGAACATAAATAGAAATCGCAGAAGACAAGCCAAGACAAGAGGACACAAAAGATGGCGCTAGTCAGGAACAAACTCCACAATGTGGGGAAACCCTGGATCAATTCTTCTTTTATGTTCTTCAAAGTTCAGCAGAGAAAGAGAGAGAGAGAGAGATAGTACATTTACAATAGAAGTCAACACTTTGACTTATCTAGATAAGAGCATAGATCATCTCTAAGAAGATGATACATGAGATTAGTTGAAGACATGCTGCTTCAACTGATTCTCCAAGGTGACTCCTTCACCCATCGTTGTGCTGCATTTCGTGATCATGTTGCACCTCACCGCGCTGCACCATGCTACACCCATCATCACTATACTACATTATGTGCCATTGCTGCACCATGTTGCCTTCCCGACAATTCCAGCTGTTCCCTGCAATTCCGAGAATTCCGACTTTTCTGACTTTTCTGGCAGTTCCGGCTTTTCCGGCTTTTCCAATAGTGCCGACTTTTCCGGCAATTCCAGCTTTTCCGACATTTCTGGCATTTCCAGCTTTTTCGGTAGTTCCGGCGTTTCCGGCTTTTCCGACAGTTCCAGCTTTTTCAACTTTCCCGGCAGTTCCAATTTTTTTGGCAGTTTCGACTTTTCCGATAATTCTGGCTTTTCCGGCTTTTCCGAAAGTTCCGGCTTTTCCGGCAGCTCTAGCTTTTTCGGCAATTCCGTCTTTTCCAACAGTTCCGGCTTTTCCGGCAGTCTGGATCAGGGCAGCGTTATCCCTTAGGATCTCTCCTCCTACTAAAACCCAAAGACAAGTAGAGAGAGGAAGAGATCCCAAGTGTGTGTTGAAATGACTTGAAGTCCTCTATATTTATACTAAAACATAGATGATAAATAAGCATGTCTATTGGGCTTTTGAGCCTACTCAAGTTGTTGGTCGGCTTGATAATAATTCCATAATCAAAATAAATTCATAACTCCATGAATACTTATCGGAATTGGATGATCTTTAGATCAATCCTACACCTCTCGATGAGAGGGATCCAATAAAAATATCAGTTGCCATAAATAAGCTGACCCACATGGAGTTTGGCCCTAGTTGTCAATTTTAACATTCTTCGAGTTTGTATTCCTCCTCCATATCTCCAATGGTTTGGTCTTCTGGATGATGTTTTTGCACAAACTTTAAGGTTGTCTTTGATGAAGTTTGAGATGGTTCCTACTTTTGATTTTTTGGCTCCTTTTCTTCTTTTGCAACACCTTCCTCTAGATCTGCAAATATAGGGTATTCTTCATGGGTTTGGGCAACAACTTTTTTCAAGAAGAGCCTCATCTATCTTGACATCAATGCCTTCAACTACCTTCTACAAATGATTGTAGTAGAATTTGTAGGCCTTGCTTCTTAATGAGCATCCAAGGAAAGTTCCTTCATCTACACATGAATCAATGGCCCTAGTTGCCAATTTTAACATTCTTCGAGTTTGTATTCCTCCATCCATATCTCCAATGGTTTGGTCTTCTGGATGATGTTTCTGCACAAACTTTAAGGTTGTCTTTGATGAAGTTTGAGATGGTTCCTCCTTTTGATTTTTTGGCTCCTTTTCTTCTTTTGCAACACCTTCCTCTAGATCTGCAAATATAGGGTATTCTTCATGGGTTTGGACAACAACTTTTTCAAGAAGAGCCTCATCTATCTTGACATCAATGCCTTCAACTACCTTCTACAAATGATTGTAGTAGAATTTGTAGGCCTTGCTTCTTAATGAGCATCCAAGGAAAGTTCCTTCATCTACACATGAATCAAATTTGCCTAGTGAATCATTATTAATCTTCATAAAGCATTTGCTTCCAAATATTTTGAAGTGTTTCATGGAGGCATTCCTTCCTTTCCATAGTTCATATGGAGTTATATCATTTTTACTCAGAGTTGAGCTCTGTCCATGATATAGACTATTGCCCCAATCGCTTCCCTCCATAATTTAGCCTATAAATCAGCTTCCAACAACATTGTTCTTGCAGTCTCTTGTATAGATCTATTCTTTCTTTCTACTACTCTACTTTGTTGTGGAGTCCTAGCAACAAAAATTCCTCTCTTGATTCCATATTTTTCACAGAATTCGTTGAATTCCCTTGAGGTAAGCTCTCCACCTCTATATGTTCTTAAGCATTTGATCTTCAACTCACTTTCATTTTTAACTGCTACTTTGAAAGTTTTAAAACAATCTAGTGTTTCTAACTTATATCTTATGAAAAATATCCACATCATTATAGTATAATCATCTATAAATAATACAAAGTATCTTTTTCCTTCTAGAGTTGGAGTTCAGGTTGGACTGCACAGATTTGCATGAATAATTTCCAGAGGCATTGATGTTGAGCATTCCTTTTATTTGAATCTAGTCCTAGTTTGCTTTCATGTTGACATGGTACACAAATAACATTTGTTGCCTTTAAGATTCTATGGATATCTCTTACTTCTTGATGTTTGCTAAGCTTCACCAAGTTGTTAAAGCTTAGGTGCCCCAATCGCTTGTGACCCAACCAGCGTTCATTTGATTGACTCATGTAACATCTTTTTTCTTGAATTTCACTGAGAATGTATACATTATCTGTTGTTATTACTCCTTTTCCTAGTAGTTTTCCTGTGGATGACCTCCTTATCTCATAGTCTTTGCCACGAAAAATGAGATCGTGTCCTTGATCGCATATTTGGATGACACTTAGAAGATTATGCTTATACCTTCAACATATAATGCATTTTACGCTTTGCCCTTACCATTGATGAGACTCACTATGCCTTTTCCAGCAATTTTAGCAAATCCATTGTCTCCAAAGGTCACATTTCCATCCTTTTTTGTGCTTAGTGAGATGAACTTTTTCTGGTCATCTGTCATATGCCTAGAACATCCACTATCTACAAACCATAGACTTTCCTTTTTCTAAGCATACAAGGTTAGGCCACACTTCTCAGAGGTAGATTCTTCAGTCTTCTTTCTCCATATTGTTTCTTTTGGCTTTAATGGGCAATTTTGTGCTTCATGACCTGGATTGTTGCATTTTCTACATTCTAGACTATACTTGAAAGAGGGGCAAAAGAATTATAATTCTTGACTTGATTTTTCCTCTTGATGTCAACAATCTTGTTTTGATGATTAGTCCTATATGCCTTCAATGTTTTGCCTGATGACCAAAATTTTTATAATAGAAACAGTGTTGGAAATAATACTGAGAGGGGGGGTGAATCAATATTAGCAAATCAATAACTTTTGTATTTCTTACTCTGATTCATATACGCTACGTCAGTTAAGGGAACCCGCGTGTACATGCAACTATGTTTAATGCAACTAGCGTATATCCAGTAAACTTAGTTAATTCATCATATGTTGATCTTTAATCAATGTATCATTAACCATATAAACAGTAGACAGGTGCAGTAAAACAGAACAAATCATCACACATAAGAAACACACATGAACACCATGATATAAGGTGGAAACCCAATGCGGGACAAAAACCACCTGTTGTCGTCTTCCTTTAATATAAGAAAAACCTATTTACAATCTTGTACTAGCACAGACTCATACTAATATGCAGGCACCCACCTGCAAAAGGCTACAACCTTCTCTCGTTCTCCAGCTACTACTGGAAGGGAGCTATAACCCCCTGGCTCTTGTACTAGCCGATATATTTGCTAGTATGTAGGCGCCAGCCTACAAAAGGCTCCAACCTTCATTCTTCCTCCAGGGACCACATTTCATAAATTTTTAGACTGGATACTCCTGGATCATTACACCAATATATGAAGGCCGAGTTTCATCCAATTTTCATACTGGACCCATCAACAACATTGAAGCTCAAAAACAATCACCGCTGAACATTCAAAATACTGTCATCAAAACACAGTCACCAGAACACAGAGCAGAACCCAGAACTCTGCAACAACCACTAGAACCATCTGCAAATTCAGATATCATATTTCATTATATATATACTAGTCTAATGAACCGAACCAGCGTGTATACGCGCTTTTACCAAAACGAATGTTATGAATATAATTCATAACAATTAGATAAATAAAATAAATATTAATATTAAATAATTAAATATTATTTAGGTTAAATAGTCATTAAATTAAGTGAAAAGGCATGTCTAAAAGACATGCCCATTCACGAAAGGTCACTTGCTGAGATATATAAAAGCAGGGTCCTCATTGTACATTTAAATCATCTTATACAATTTTATATATATAATAAATTATATTTATTAAATAGCTCGTGTATTTTAACAATTACATCTACAAGCTATCAGTCCTTCGTGCTACAGCGTAAGTTTTTATGCTACAGTGGTATCAGAGCCATGGCACACGATATAATCATGCGGGCCTTTCAATGTAGTTCGCCGCACATTGTGCCATTACGTTCACATCCTGAATACGTTCAACATTTTAGTGAAATTCAAGAAGCATTTCAACATTTCAAAAAATCAATTGCAAAAGTTAAAGCATGTCGAGAGGAAAATGTGAAAGAAGAAGAATTCGATCAAAATGTTGATAGTGCTGAATATGACAATGATATAAATAAAGTTGATGATATGAATATGGAAAATTTTGAAGAAGCAATTATGTCAAATACAGATTACGATCCTAAAAACAAAGATCCACATGAATATGACGATGATCGCAACCATAAACATAGAAAGAGAGTCACTCAGTTTCAATCTTTTTGGGATGGTAAAGAGGATGATGAGACAAGACCTATCAAGAAGAGAGGCGAGCTTCCAGGTAATGGTCAGTGATTGCAGGGAGGACGCAATATGCGAGCAGAAGAGAACCACTTACTGAAACAGATAAAAGATTTGGAGAAATCAAGAGGACAAGTTTTGAACATTGAAGATTGGAATTTGAAGAGGAAATTGAAAGATATTTGGAATGAGAAGAAAGCGTTGCGAGACATTGATTCAGAAATCCGCTCTTTGGAGAAAGATCTCCAACATTATAATTTTTCCATGGACCACCTTTCTCCATCTCTCGATCGACTACGCACTCATCGATATCAGAAAAATGAGCTCTCGTTGCAATTGTGAGCTGCAAGGGATGATGTGATATTTGATTTCTACAGGGACAATCACAACGTTTCTGACCTAGAGAACAGGTCAAGGCTTGAGGTTGAAAAATTCATGAAAATGTGGAACGAAAATAAAGAGTTTAGGGAAGAATATGAACGAAGAAAGTTGGCTCGTAATCAACAATATCCCTCTGATGGCAATGCCAAGTCTTATCTCTGTAATACTCAAGGCCATGCTAACTTTTCCAACAAGATGATTGAAGCTCTTGAGAGAATTGTTCATGTTGACGAGGCACGGATTGTCGACCTAATGTGCGCAGAAGGAATCCCCTCTTTATTGATTGAACAGATTAGTGAAACTCCTCCCCCTTCGAACAACAATAGTGCTATTACTTGGGCCCTAGAAGAGCGTGCTCTCAGCGTGTTGAAAGAAATTGTCACAGTGAAAGCAAAGGTCTTCCACTTGTCTTCCGTGCAGACAGACCCAGATCTCGCACTTGTCCTAGCTGCATTTTTGTCGACTGTGTTCACCGCTGTTATCAGCGTTTGTACACCTCAGATGGTTGGCGTGCTTGAGATTGATGAGAATGAGATGCCTGGCGTGCCTGAGATGGATGAAAATGTAATAGAAGTCGAAGGAACTCGAGAAGTTGATTTTAAGACTTATTCTTCTCCCATGTTGGAGCCCTTGAAAGAGGATGTAGCCAAATTGATACTAGGGATTTATCAATCTGAAATAATACAGGATGCGTTGAATTATTGTCGTGATAGAAATTTCATGCCTTCAATACTGTGCATTGCATGCTGCCAACTTGTCGGGGGCAGCATGGAGTTAGTCATGCCCACTGCTCATGCGGTGGCAATACTAGAAACACTGGCCGTAATCCAACGAAAATTGGTGATGGATACAGCTGACCCTAAGAAAATGACAGGGACAGCGACCGCTGTTCTAGCTGCCAATGCTTTGCAGGGACTTGCATTCGAACACATTGTTACTACGATTGAGTACACAAAGGAGGAGAACAAGAAAATTGAGGTGATTTATAAGTTGGGTATAGATGCGGGCCTTCTTGGGGTCGTATTCGGATGGAAGGCGCTTAATCTTTGTTTGCAGGAGGAAGCGGTGATAGATACGGCCTACACCTTCTTGCAGCACATGGAGTTTCTATTGTCGGACAAGACTAACGAGTACGGTGTCAAGAGTCTGGTATCACTCGAAGCTGTTGATGCACGTCTGCATCCTCTACATTCTGGAGTATCATCACCAGGTTCGCTCCCTGCCCTAGTATGCTACTCTTGTCCAAAAAATAATTCCAGAAATGCGGAAATGGTTTCCCACATTAATTCCTAGGCCATCACAAATTCTCTGTTGGCATTGCCCCTGTCCGAACCCGTTTTGGCCTGTCCCATGGCTCCAACGACGCAAAGCCGTGGCTCCAGCAACATCCGTTCAAACGATGGCTCTACTCGCATCGGGCACCAAAAAGACTGCGGGTCAACCAACTATCAAACCCGTCTAGGGCCCCCTCCGATTCGGCGCAACGGTCAACATTGTTCGAACCCGCATTTAATAAATTTAATTCAATTTAATTTATATAAAATATATATAATAGTTTATATATATATATTATATATAATATATATATATATTATATTATATAATATAATTTAATTATAATAATAATAAAAATATATATATAAATAAAAATAAAAAAAATAAATATAAAAATATATATAATATAAACAAAATTAACAACAACAACAACAACAACAACAAAAAACCCCGAAAGAAATATTACCAATGAGCTATAAAAGAAGAGGATGGCCATACTATATACATCGAAAACGACATACACTAAGTGAAGAAAAACCCAAGCGTTAAAGCTTTGAGGACAAAGCTTCCTAAGGAAGAGGCTATGTTATGAATATAATTCATAACAATTAGATAAATAAAATAAATATTATTTAGATTAAATAGTCATTAAATTAAGTGAAAAGGCATGTCTAAAAGACATGCCCATTCACGAAAGGTCACCTGCTGATGTATAAAAGCAGGGTCCTCATTGTACATTTAAATCATCTTATACAATTTTATATATATAATAAATTATATTTATTAAATATCTCGTGTATTTTAACAATTACATCTACAAGCTATCAGTCCTTCGTGCTACAGCATAAGTTTTTATGCTACAGCGAACCTGCGTACAGATCTGCAAATACTAACTTATAACTTTGCAGCTATTTCAAACATCAATCATACCCAGATCATAACATTTATAGAATAAACATGCGTCAGTAATTCAGATCTAGTCTATCAATGATCAAACCACATAATGATAATACATTCCAAGCCTTAAGATCCCAATCCATCATCCATCATCATCCACATAGGTGCATCCTTGGTTCAACTCAAGTAAAGCATCACAAACCCATAACCTGCATATTAGATCTCACAACTTCATCAGATACACAATACTTGCACCCCCTGGCCTAATGATCTTCTCCTCCTTTTATAGTTTTAGGCCTTTCTCAATACCATGGACCAAAACCACTTAGGACCAATACCTTGGACCAAATACCTGGGGTCAATACTTCGAACTAGATACCTTGGACCACCATGGACCAAATACCATGAACCAAAACTTCGTTTTCCAACATGTATGCGCCTTTCCTTCTGTGAAACTCTGTGTGTATGATATACGCTCCTTTTGGTCTGTTAACCCACGTGTATACGTCGCTTTGTTAAGGTGAACCTGCATATACCTCTCTCTGATCATTAATTTTTTTCTCTTGACCTGTTGCACTATGATCTATCATCTAAGTGAGTTGCCATCAAGGACAACACTTGTATCATACTTGTATCATAATGCCAACAATCTCCCCCTTTGGACTTGATGGCAACAACCACACCAAGTCACTCTCCCCCTTTGACATCAAAGGCAAAGGGCGGACCAAGATATTCTCTCCCTTGATATACTTTATGCTGTCCATACTCCCCCTGAGTACATGCTGTAATCTCTGATTGAGCTCCCCCTTTGTACATGCTGAGATGCAATAAGTCGTCCATGCTCCCCCTGAGCACATGCAAAGTCTTGCAAAAATATTTTTCAAAAGAATAACATGACTCTACAACTCAACTAAGTGAGTGTGACCTTCCTATCACCAATGACTCATACATACATCAATCTCCCAACCAAGTGGGGATACACCATTATTTACTCATCCACCCAACCAAGTGGGGATATACCAAATGTTTACACACAACTGAAAATAGAAATTATTACATCATCCTTCCCATGTATAGTGGGGTTACAAATTAGGTCTTTGCATGACCTTTACATCAAATGATATATATGACTTTTAAAGACTAGCAATCTAAACAAGACCATTATAGTCATCATCGACTATCATACACCATATATGATCTGCAGCATAAGCATCTGTCAACAACATCCAAACCTTCAACCTACAATACCATTCCCTTGACCAACCAACAATAAGTAGCAAGATGTATCATTTAGCTACATAAGCATCATCACCAAAGACTTCTAACCATAATGCCAACAATGCATTATTCGAAGTACATGCTCCTCCTGAACCTGTGCCATGCCATCATCAATCAGAGCAAATAAGTGCCTAAACCAAATCAGACTCCTTTTCCATAGTTTGGACCACTGCTTTTTCCTCAGAACACCATATACGCGACTATGCAGCATCTAACTCGTGTATATACGCGACTTCTCTTCATAATAGTTGCATATGAAAATTGGAATACTAAAGTTTTACACTTTCAGCATCCCCTAGGTCTGTTACGTCTACAAACTGAGCTATGCCACATTTTTCTGACAATAATTACGTCTTCTTCAATACCTGGGATTGAGATGATGTATGCTCCCTTTGGTTTGGTGTCCGAGTTTTGCTCCTGCATTCATTTACTTTATGTCCAAACTTGTTACATGCATAACACCTTACATGTTTCTTATTCCTTTTATTGCAATCAATAGCTTTGTGACCAAACATATTGCAAGCAAAACAGTATCCCTTAAAGTACCTTGATGATTTTTCTGTGTGATGGTCTTGAACCATTCTACTTCTGCACTTGGCCGCAACATGTCCAAAATTATGACATATAAAACATTCAAAAATCATTCTTTGAAGAAAATAATCGACTATTAGTTCCACAGTTAGGAGTAAAAGATTTTCTTTGAAGAATTTCTTTCCTTGGTAGTTGATAGGGTTGTCTTCTCATCTCCTTGTTGAGCATTTCAAATTTCTCATTAGAGTTCCTTGCCTCGCCTTGTGAGCTGGATTCCCCTTCAACAGATTCATGAAAGCCAAGACCAGGTTTGATGGTAGGAGACCTTTGACCACTAAGAATATTATCCAAAATCTTAGTACTGTTTTGAAATCGTAACAGTTTATCCTTTTCTTCTAATTTACCTTCTAAAATATTTACCTCAATCTGATGTTGTTCTTCCTTTTCCAGATATCGCTTCTTTATGTTTTCTTCAGCCTTTCTTCCTTTTTCCACTTGTTGCCTTAATTCGAGAACTTCATGTTCTTGTTCTTCAAGAGCTTCTTTATTATGCTTCTTTTATTCTTCAAGATCTTCTTTTAGAGAGAGGATCTTGGATTCAAGTCTGGATAGTTATACTCTTATCATTTATTTCATCTTTTAATGATGTCACTACATCCTATAGCTGCTCCCTTACTCTGGTTACTCCCTCCAGCTGAACTTTTAATTTGGTAACTTCTTCCTTTTCTACATCATTATTTTCGTATGCCATGAGAAGTTTAATTTCTTGATTATCTTCATCACTATTGGACAATCCATCACTATCGTCATGAGTATAATAACTTCTATTACTTTCTTCAGACATCTTTCCTTTGTTATGAGGGCATCTAGCAGCGTAATGACCAACTCTACCACAAGAAAAACATTTGAAAAGTAGCTTAACTTTGAACCTTCCAGACCCCTGTTGAAGCTTCTTGACAAAATTTACCTCATATTCTTCTTTTGAAATGTATCCTGATTCATTGAGTTTTTCTTTTCCCTTTGTTGATACTTTAAATGCGGCTTCTCTCATATCTCATGGTCCTCCTTTTCTCATTTCAAAAGCAGTTAAGATTCTGTGAAGCTGTGTCATAGTGATATTCTGCAGATCCTGCTTTTCTTCTATGGCAGACACTTTTGGTTCAAATTTAGCAGACAAGGATCTCAAAACTTTCTCAACTAAGGCAACTTCCTTAATTTCTTCACCCAGATTCTTCATGCAATTGACAACCTCATATATACGTAGGACGTAACTAGCTATGCTTTCATCACTATGCATCTTAAGAGTTTCATACTGTATTCTGAGAGTTTGAAGTTTAGCACATTTTACCTGAGAGTCTCCTTCGTAGCTCAGAATGATTTTGTCCCATATTTCTTTGGCTGATTTGAGCTGCATGACCTTGACAAACTCTGATTTTGACAAACTTCCCAATAAAATAGAAACAGCTTTGGCATTGGTTTCATATTGCTTTCTACATGCCGTATCTGTAGAAATTGTTGATGGAAATGTATATCCTCCTTCCACGACTTTCCAAATATCCGTTCCAAGCGATTGTAGATAGGCTGTGGTTCTTATCTTCCAGTAAACAAAATTGCTCCCATCGAAGATTGGTGGTCTGATGGATCCCTCTCTTTCTTGATTACTCATGCTGATGGATCTTCCTTCAAGCAATCAAGTTTCTTCTGAAGGACTTGCTCCGATACCAATTGTTGGAAATAACACTTGGGGGGGAGGGGGGAATCAGTATTAACAAATCAATAACTTTTTCATTTCTTACTCTGATTCATATACACTACTTCAGTTAAGGGAACCTGCATGTACACGCAACTGTGTTAAATGCAACTAGCATATATCCAGTAAACTTAGTTAATTCATCATATGTTGATCTTTAATCATTGCATCATTAACCATATAAACAATAGACAGGTGTAGTAAAACAGAACAGATCATCACACATAAGAAACACACATGAACACCATGATATAAAGTGGAAACCCAATGCAGGACAAAAACCACCTTTTGTCGTCTTCCTTTAATATAAGAAAACCCTGTTTACAATCTTGTACTGGCACAGACTCATACCAGTACGCAGGTACCCACCTGCAGAAGGCTACAACCTTCTCTCATTCTCCAGCTACTACTGGAAGGAAGCTACAACCCCCTGGCTCTTGTACTAGCCGATATATTTACTAGTACGTAGGCGTCGGCCTACAGAAGGCTCCAACCTTCATTCTTCCTCTAGGGACCACGTTTCATAAATTTTCAGACTGGATACTCCTGGATCACTACACCAATATATGAAGGCCACGTTTCATCCAATTTTCATACTGGACCCATCAACAACATTGAAGCTCAAAAACAATCACAACTAAACATTCAGAATATTGTCATCAAAACACAATCACCAGAACACAGAGCAGAACCCAGAACTCTGCAACAACCACTAGAACCATCTGCAAATTTAGATATCATATTTCATTACGTATATGCTAGTCTGATGAACCGAACCAGCGTGTATACGCGCTTTTACCAAAGCGAACCTGCGTACGGATCCGCAAATACTAACATATAACTTTGCAGCGATTTCAGACATCAATCATACCCAGATTATAACATTTATAGAATACACATGCGTCAATAATTCAGATCTAGTCTATCAATGATCAAACCACATAATGATAATACATTCCAAGCCTTAAGATCTCGATCCATCATCCATCATCATCCACATAGGTGCATCCTTGGTTCAGATCAAGTAAAGCATCACAAACCCATAACCTGCATATTGAATCTCACAACTTCATCAGATACACAATACTTGCACCCCCTGGCCTAATGATCTTCTCCTCCTTTTATAGTTTTAGGCCTTTCTCAATACCATGGACCAAAACCACTTAGGACCAATACCTTGGACCAAATACCTAGGGTCAATACTTCTGACCAAATACCTTGGACCAATACCATGGATCAAAATACCACGAACCAAAACTTAGTTTTCCAACATGTACGCACATTTTCTTCTGTGAAACTGCATGTGTATGATATATGCTCCTTTTGGTCTATCAACCCGTGTGTATACACTGCTTTGTTAAGGTGAACCTGCGTATACCTCTCTTTGATCATTAATTCTTTTCTCTTGACCTGCTGCACTATGATCTGTCATCTGAGTGAGTTGCTATCAAGGACAAGACCTATATCATACCTGTATCATAATGCCAACAAACAGTGGCCAAGAAAAATAGTTCAATACTTGTTGGTGTAGTCTTGCCTTGATGGGATATTCCTTTTGCGAAGGGACTGCTTCTCATTTCTTGAATAAACTTTGTTTTCTGAAAAGTTATTGAGATGAGACCCTTTAAAGACATCAACAAAACTTCTAGGCTTTTCTTCATGATGACCATTGGTGTCTCCTTGAGAATCGGAGGATTCTCCTGTATAACCAAGTCCAGATTTATCATGTGGTGGCCTTTGGACGCTAAGTATGTTGTCCAAGGTTTGGGAACTCTTCAAATTCTTGTTGGCCTTGACCAACTCTTTTTTTAAAGATACCACTTTTGCCTCCAATTTTGCACAAATCTCTTCCTTTTCCTTTAGTTTATTGTTCAATACTTCTTCTATTCTTTTAGCCTATTCTTTCTAATTTTTGAGAGAGATGATTTCCCGGGATAACTTTATGTTCTTTTTTTTTAGTCTCTCATTTTCTTCTATCGCACTAATCAATAGTTCTTCCATATTCCCTTCTACTTCTTACGGACTTCCTTCTTCTTCTTTTGGATTATCTGTTTCATTTGTGAAGGTCGTGAACAATACTTCATTGCTTCCACCATATTCTTCTTCTTCGTCAGAGTTTCACTGTCTTGCATGGTGAAGAAATTATTTTTGCTTGAGCCTTTCCTTTTAAAGGTTCTTTGCTTAGGTTCATCTGCATCATCACTGTCATCTTTTAAAAGACACTTTGTTGTATAATGTCCTATTTTACCACATCTAAAGCAAATGAGAGGTAACTTACCGTGGAGTTTGGATCCTTTCTTCAGCTTCCTCACAAATTGTGTCATTTCAGTATCGGAATCATCATTGTTGCAATCACACTTCTTTCCCTTTCTTGATGTCTTGGATGCCTTGAATGCAGCTTCCTTATGAGTTGAATTTCGTGACCTCATCTCAATTCCATGAAGTTCATCCATTGTTAAAGAGTCAAAATCTTTTAGTTTTTTTATGGCACAAACCTTAGCACTAAAATTATCTAGAAGGGATCTCAAGACCTTTTGGATAATCATATTTTCATTGACTTTTTCAGCTAGTCCTTTGAAAGAGTTGACTATTTCATCTCGGATAAACTAAGCAGCAATATCTTTCATCATTCATCTTGAGACTTTCAAACTGCCTTGTAGAGGTTTGAAGCTTTGCCTTTTTGATCTTGTCATCTCCTTCATAAATATTGACAAGCTTGTCCCACATATCTTTAGCTATTTCAACACCCATAACTTTGGTAAATTTTGAATCTGACAAACCACTCGCTATAGAATTCAATGCCTTGGCATTTGCCACATATGCTTTCTTCCCGTCTGGGTCTATTGGTAAAGGAGATGGTATTTTGTATCCATCTGTGACAGATTGCCAAACCTCAACTCCAAGAAACATTAAGTAGTACTTCATTCTAACCTTCCAAAAGGCAAAATTTATTCCATCAAATTGGGGGACCTTAGCATCTTTACTAGCCATTGTGATTCAAAAATCTTTCTTCTAGTTGTTAGGCTAATCTTGAAGAAGTTGGCTCTAATTCCAATTGTTAGAAACACCGAGAGGAGGCGTGAATCAGTATTTCTTTCAATTGTTATATTATGCCAGTTAAGATTTGTATCACAAGTTAAACCAAAACACAATAAATAGAACAAAAATTAAGTTTATTGATGAAGATAGTGAGGACTCCAATCCTCTTTTACAAAAATTCAGGCTCCAACCTATACAACAAAATTTCTAACTTCTTCAAGGCTCCAACCTTGAATGAGGACTCCAGTCTTCAAACACAAATCCAGGAACCAACCTAGTCTCAATGAGGACATGAATGCTCTTAGGCTCCAACCTAAACAAATACTTCAAATAACTTCTTCAAGATGTTTCCAAAAACTGTTCCAAGGATGACTTCAAATATGGCTTCAAGATTGTTGATCAAGGATTCACCAAAGTCTGCTCCAAATAGTCAAAAAGGGTTGCTACAAAAGGTCTTCAAGTCTGCTCAAAAAGATTGCTCCATGAGTTCTCAACAATGCTCCAAAATAACTGCCCCCAAGGATACTTTCAAACCAACCTAAGTCTGCTTCAAAGATCCTCCAAGATCTGCACAAAAATTCTTCAAGGATTCCTTCAGAATCTGGTACAAAGTTTGCTTCAAAATGGTTGATGGATTGCTCAAAAGATTGCCTCAAAACAAGCTTCAAGTCTGTGACTAGGCGTCTCCAAGATCTGCTCCAAATTGCTCAACAAACCAGGATACAAGTCTTTTTCAAGGAAGACTTCAATTAGCTGCTCCAAGTCTACCTCAAGCCCACATTAAGTCTACTTCAAGATTGCTCCACAAACTACTTCAACATTGATCAAATTAAACCTTGAAAAACAATCACCCATACGCCTGAGATCTGTGCTAATACAGGGTCGAGTTTGATTCTCAAAAGACAGACCTGAGTTCTGTCACTCACCACAGGGCCGAATCTGAGGTAAGCAAGGTCGAGTTGCAAGGACCGAGAGTTGCAGGAGGCTGCGTCTAGACAGAGTTGCAGGGGCCGAGACTAGATAGAGTTGCAGGGGTCAAGAGTTGTAGCAGGCTAAGTTCTGCTCTTCAAAAGGCCTGTGATCAGGGCTATAAAGAAGCTGAGTTTTGCTCCTTAGATTTGCTAAAAAGGATGCTCCCAGGTTTGTTTAAACAACCCACCAAAAACCAAGAAACCACAAAGATCAGAAAAACAATTCCCAAGTGCTTCTTCTTCACATTGGCATAGGGTTCATGAGATATGAACCTATGAATCTTCTATTGCAGACACGAACTTGTCTCTTGTTTGCTTGGACAAGTCGTTGGCCGAAATGGAGGAGAGATGGCCTTTATTTATACTAATTCATCACTCACTGAACTGACATGTCTATTGGGGAGGGAGTTGACTTGTTCTTAAGTAGGCCAACTTGATAGAGGTCAAAAGCAAGTATTTTTGTCTTGAAAATTTAGTTTCTCCTCAACTAGGAGGAGTTATGAGGCATGCAAATACGTGTTGAAAAGGGCTTAAAGTCCTCTTTAAGCCTATGCAATTTTCTTCTTTAGCTGGACATCCCTTTGGCATCAATAACAATTAATTCTTCAACACAGATTAGCCCAATTTACCCAATGTTCCCCGAAAGCATTGGATAATGGGTTCCCCCTTTATCATTGACTATAGCCTATGGGGTCGGATAGGCTACTTTGTCCTTCCTTGGGAATTAATTAAGAGGGAACATTGCATTAGGATAGGCCATTGCCTCAAACACTTTCCAAGGATGATTCGTTGCCTAGGGAAGATCTTAGAACCCTTGCTTGCCAAAGAATTGTACCTCAACAATTATGCTACCAGAGTAAAGAGGAAGGTGGATTGGCTAGGGTGGAATCTTTCACCAACAAGAAAAAAGGGGTCTTAAAACCTTACAAGAGCCTCATCCCAAAATTCAGAAAGATCAACAATCCATGATGATTAAAATGAATCTCCTCTCTTCTTTTCATAGATTCCCTTTGGGATCTCCCCTCCTAATTTTAATTTGAACGGCTAATGAGCTTCCCTCCACTTACCCCAAAGTTGGCTTTTAATACAAGTTTTCCTCCATTTACCCCAAATTATCTAATGTTACCCCAATAACATCAAATAATGGGTTTGCCACTTTACAAACGACTATAGCCAACAGGGTTAGATAGGCTAGTTTGTCCTCCCTTGGACAATTTAATTAGAAGACGATATTACAAGTCTATCATCCAATTCAACTTGTATGTCAGACTAGAATGCCCTTAGACATTAAATGAAAGCACTTGAATAAAAACATGGTTAATCTACCTTACAATAGATCCCACTTTCATTGGATGCGCCGGCTAGATTAAAAAAAGAATTCACTGGAGCATGGATGAGAGGCATCGGAAGCTAGATATCTATGGATCATGGAAGGGCTGCTGGCTGGCTGGCCGGCCGAAACAATAGGAGAAAAAAATTAAATTCTCCTAGGGGTTACCCATATAGGTGGTAATAGAGACCACCCATGAGCCTAAGCATATGTGATACACCCATGCAATTCACCTTGGCCACTCGATGAATAATAAATTCAAATTAGATACATGAGAATGGAGGGAACAATAAATCATTATCGATTCCACTTTCATTGTGTAGGAGAAGTGATGTGTTCTTTCTACTTCGAATTAAAGGAGTCACCTTGTGCCAAGAGTAACATGGATGAGGAGTAGAGTTGTGTTGATTCCACTAATGTGTTCTGATGGCAAAATTTCACACACTTACCCGTGGATTAGATATTTAAAGTATAATGGGATTATTGGGGAACTGGTGATGTGGCTCTCCAAAAAGATGTGAGACTTATCATGTAATTGTATGTGTATAATGCAAAACTAAGTTCCCACACACCCTTAGAGCTTGAGTGGGATTAATTCCCGAACAACAAGAAGGGGTTTCGTGATATTTTATTTCTTAATGTCTCCAGCAATCACTTTGCTGGTTTCAGTGATTTTTCCATAATTTTTGAGGTTTACGGCTCAGTGATTTTTCCATAGTTTTTTAGGTTTACGGCTCAGTGATTTTTCCATAATTTTTGAGGTCTACGGCCATTAAACTCAATAAATGATATGAATAATGTTCCTAAGTGATTTGGTGAAGTAATAGACAGAATTAGTTGGTGGAAAAGGAACACTTCAGTCTTACAAAATGCCAATATAACCATGTCATACATGTCACATAAGTATCCTAGTGACTCTGTCATATTTTTGGCACATCTTTGGGTGTTGACTCAGAAAAAAAATCATCACGGCATATAACCAATGCCTGAGATCAATGCTAACCCACACTGAACATGGATAATACAATACATATATTTGATTTCGAAATTAAGAAATAAAATCATAACAATGAACAAGATAGATGATCTGCTTCGCTTCCAAGTACAAGGTGTTGTTTTAAAATGTACACAGTTTCTATGTTCATGATACCCATAATTGGATGGTGTTGGATAGCCAATTATTTTGATTTGGAAATAAAGCCACAACTTTGTCTGTCCGTTTGTTGTGGACGTTTAATGTAGCATGCTCACAAGCCAAATTAGTACTTAGGTTGAACCAGTAACAAAACTAAAAAGCAAGTAAAAATTCCAAAATCTAGTTCTTTTATTAAGAACTAAAAAATGGTTTCAAGTCAGTAATAGCTTCACAAAAGAACAGTAATAGAGTTTAGTACCTGCCACACACAATGCAACGTAGAGAACCAGACTTCCCCTGCTTCTGGTATTTTTTCTTCCGTTCTGAATTTTCATTGAGCAATCTAGAAAACCGAAGATATGCACTGTTAACACGTTGCTTGAATTCCTCAGAATTCTCGTCCAGATCAGGCTGCCTATTCTCATTCAAATCAGGATGCCCGATAGGCTTACTGTGTCCAGGCAAAGAACTATATTTTGCAGAATGTTCATTCCATGGCATGTGTTGGTCATTACTTTCATTCTCATAGTAACAACTTTGTTCTCTCTCAATCTCCCCCACAAAATCATCATCATATAGCAGATGACTGCGCCACTTTCCCTTAGAAGGACTGCTAATTCTAATGCAAGACACCCATTTCTCAGACCGTTGTCCAAGCACATGATCCGATCCATTATCAATTGATAGGCCTGAAGTCCAAACTCTGCCTGAACTATAATCATGGAAAGATCTCTTCTTTCGGTAACTTGGAGATTCTGCCTCTGGATATTTTTCATAGGTAGATACAAATCTTCTTTGTTCTTTCCCTTGATCAGTATTCATCTTCATTTCTGGGATCCTTGTATAATAATCATTTTTAGTGCCTGTTCTTGTATATCTATCAACACCGGTCCTAGACAGAGATGTTTCAGGTGGGTAGTCATGCATATAATGAGATCCACCATGTGTTTGTGATCTCGAGGGAGCATCGCTGTGTGACTTATCATCGGCAAAAGGTCTCATCTTGTACCGCCTAGAGGTTTCTACGTCTGAATATTTATTATAAGTATTGCCGGCCCTTCTTTCTTCTCTCCAGTAATCATCAATGGTACCGTTTTCTTGAAAACCTGTATTATAATCACTGCGAGTGACATCCAATGATCTTGTACATTCCTCAGCCCTAAATGGAGACAAATAGTTTCCATAAGGTCTCTTGTGCATATTTTCCAACCCGCCACTATTGTGATATCTCATCTTCCAACTTCTTGGAGACTCTGGTTCAGAATGTGTACTGTAAGCATCCTGGACTGTTCTTCGGTCTCTCCATTGATCACTTGTGTAATTCTCTCGGAAACCCGTGTGACTATCACTGGAAGTGCCACCCAATGATCGTTCCCATTTCTGAGACACCCATGGTTCCAATGATCGTTGATGTGTATGATCATGTGTGCTCTCTTTCAGTAGCCCAGGAGCAGCAACTCTCTCTAAGCCATCACCGCTGAGAGGTCTCCCCCTGAGATAAGCCAAAGGTTCTATGTCTGAAATTATCCCCCCCAACTTACCTTCATTAGTCTCCATTTCTACAGGCCTTGCATAATAACTTCTTCCATTCAATGTTGTTTCACAGCTATAATCCCTGAGACTGTAATTATCACTATGCTTCCTTTTCGGAAATTCGTCCATAAATTCATGCAAGCTTGGTTCCTGAATAAGTCTGTCTATGCTTGACAGTAAACATGTGAGTGGCCGTTCGACTGTCAAGCCAGTTGACGGCACTCGAGTTGAAAACAGAGGCCCTCTAACTTGATCAATCAAAACATTCATTGAAGAACCAACAGGTCGAATGCCATACTCTGCACCTTCTCTCAATTCTCTCTGTAAATATATGGTACATTCTGGAATTTCTCTACCATGATCAACTAAGGTTGGGTTTGCTGAGCTTCCATGTGCATGAACGGAATCCCCTTCAGCATAGTCACAACCCAATTGACGGGATTCAGAAGCATAGCGAAGCCTATCTCTTCTTGAGTAAGAATGAGAACCCAAATAATCGGGACGAGTGACCGAATCCCCTTTCTCTCCGCCGGAAATTCCCCTCCTTTGGGGGCTGATCAGCATACTATGAGACCTATGCATGGGAATATCTTCATGCAGGCCAAGTGGATACTTGTCTTCCTTCAAATTTTTCAAGTATTCTCCGTAATCATAAAGTTTTCTCGCCATTATATGACTGCAATCTAGTAGGCTTGAAGCATTTAGTCCTAGGAATAGAGAATATATCTTCTTTGCCTCCTTTGAATGAAATAATCAAATTGCAGACTTACATTCTACTTGAGCATCGCGAGATTGTTGCGATGGTCCCTTCTTCTGCAAAAGAATAAGCAGGAAAGTACTAGTATCAGCTGAGTGACTACCTCCATTAATGTTCTTGCTACTCTTCAGTGTTGAAACTCAGGGTTGTGGATCAAAAGAAGCATAGGCATACCCATGGCTGCTTTCCCCAAAATCTCCGAGGAACAAAAGACATGTATGAAACGTGTCTACTTGGATTGAAATTGAAATGTAGTGACTACAATCTGTGGGCACCAGGTGTGATGATATTGAGAATCCGAAGTCCAAATTAGAGGGAATGGACGAGATATTTCACCTGGCTGGGGCTAAAACGTGGGTATGTTTGGTTTTTTTTTTTTTCAAGCGACGAAACCACCTTTTTTTTCGAAGAAATGGGGAATCATTATTTTGAGTCCTATTCCTGAATAGCCATTATTATTATTATTGAAACGGTGAAAGTGACAATATCCCGTCACACTGAAAATTACAAAACATCAATATTAATATTAAAATCTATATATTTTATGTTAAAATTTTAATTATATCTATGTTGAGTATTGGGTTTTCGAGTGCATTATATTAGATATTATTTGGGATTTCAGTGCGTCAACTAAATCATTCATTTATGACTATTTTGGGATTCAATTGGGTCAAGTAAGTCATTCATTTATGACCATTTCTATGAGAGGTAGTCATAATTGATTAATTTCTCATGAGTTTTGAATTGAAGAAGTGGGATTGAAACTAGTGAAATTAATCACATAGCGTCAATCATTACTTCCCTTCCAGGGCTTGCACCCGGTAACCACGACTTCTCGAGAGATCACCCATCCCAGATTACCTCGGGCTCAAGTGCGCTTAATTGTGGAGTTTTCCCCACAATCACGCCCACTTAGCTTGCTACCCCATTTGCAAAACCTTAGCAAGTATTGTGCCTTGTGAACCATTCAAGTAGAGTTCTCTTCACTCTGTTGAATTACGTATTGGGGTTTCCGTAGTGCATTATATTAGATATCATTTTGGGATTCAACTGCGTTAAGTAAGCCATTCATCTATGACCATTTCCATGAGAGGTAGTCGTAACTGACTAATTTCTCATGAAAACTCCACAGTTAAACGCGCTTGAGCAAAAGGCAATCTAGGATGGGCAACCTCCCGGGAAGTCCTGGTTACCGAGTGGAAGCCCCAGAAGTGATCATTGACGCTATGTAATTCATTTCACTAGTTTCAATCCCACTTCTTCGCCCCTGTGAACATCACTCGATGCAATGAGTGCTAAGTGGACTATTCAAAAATCATGAGAAATTAGTCAATTACAACTACCTCTCATAGAAATTGTCATAGATAACTGGCTTATTTAACCAAGTTAAATCCCAAAATAATATCTAATATATCTATATTTATAATTCATTCAAATTTAAAATATTAGTTGCATTATTTAAATATTTATCAAGCTAACGAGAGTTTTTTTTCACTTTTTATGTTTAACAAAGTGAGATTTTAAAAAATTACTAATATAAAAAATATAATAATTTAAAACAAAAATTATTTTTACCTATTCAAAATTAAATAAAATATTTTCTTTAATAAACATTTAATTACATTACTCTCATTATCATTATTTTTAACAAATATTTATAGCGTCAATTTAATATTATAATAATAAAATTATTTTATAAAAAATTTAGCATGATGACGACTTTTGGTAAATCTTGTTTTTTTAATGTTTATTAAATTTTTCATAATTAAGAACCTAATGACCAGGAAAACTGTTTTTTTTATCTATTTGTTTTTATGAGGTTTTTTTTGGAAGTTTTTCTATTGGGTTTGTCTAAATTTTCTTTTGCTATTTATTCCTTAGGATTTATGGATTTTTTCACCTTTGTCATGAAGATTAACCACATTAACTAGTTGGAAAACCAAATAATTCTGATGTGATTAATGCGAAATACTTATTTACTACATTATAGATCACAAAAACCTAAGATCTAACAAATCAAAATTTCACCACAAAACACTAAAAAATCCAAAAAATCACACTAAAAACAACTTTTGTTTATTTCTCCTTATCTCTAAAAAACCACAAATAATCCCCAAAAACTTTGAATGAACTCTGTTTTTCGATGCCCAGAAAATTTTCAGAATTAAAAATGATGCAGGAGCATGGGGCTTCAAGACAAAAGGCTTCGTATTATTCTAAAAATACAAAAAAAGCTTATAAGCAAAGGAATGGGGTCCTTTAGGTGTCAATTTACAAAGCTTTCTAGATAAGATTTAGATTATCATGTAATAAATTCAAGTAGTTAGATATAGTGGAGCTTCTCGAGGAGAATATCATGCAAACTAGATGGATTAGTTAGTTTGATCCTTTGATTTAGGATCTGGTTGTTAAATGAACTAGTACTTATGTAAGTTATGAATCGTAATAAGGGGATTTTGACTTATTCGGCTTGTTTGCAATATAAGATTTAGTCGCAAAAAATCTATCTCTGTGTCTTTCTGTGTAGATTTGGTCAATCCCATAGGTGTTGCATCCCTCGGTAATATCATTGTGTTTTATTGAATTTCCAGTTTAGTTCTGAAAATCTCGAGTATTAGGTGATCGCATTTAATCGCTTTTTGCGTGTATTAGCAATTGCGGAGTTTCTTTTCATGTGTATTAGCAACTGCAGGGTTTGAAAGTATACGGGTTCCTTGATCGGGCTTGAAGTACCACACTCATCCTAAGCTGTTGATTTTATTTTCAACGCTTTACGACTAGTCAACAACGTGGGTTAGCCTGGGGTTAAGTCATGGTTTAAATAGAAGTCTCATGAGTCGGAGGATCTAATGGCCACCATTATCCGATAGATATCAGGCTTAAAAATGAGCGGACGTTAACTCAAGAACCAGACCTGGCATCAATTATACAATTTATAAACCCCATCGGCTGCGCCCAAAGGAATTAAGCACGTGGGAAAAGCCAAACCGGAACTTCTATAGACCGAGTGTTTATAAACCTCATCGGGTTCGTGAGACCGGATAAACGTCGTGCAGATCTCTAATCGATGTCACAGTGACTGTTGAATCACTAAGATTGTTGACCGTTAGATCTATCTTACATCACATCAGTCATAAGTAAGTAAACCCTTGCCCTAAGGAACTTGTGATTGCGATTTTCAATGTTTTAAAAGAATTATAAGGGTCTTGCTATCGGGGGAAATTAAGTAGTTCTGCTAATTTAGCATAATAGATATCTTTAGAGATAGATAAGTGATACTCTGCAAGAGATTGAAGAAGAAATTCACCCTGAATTAGAGGAAATTGTTTCCGGTTTTGAACATTTGTCATTAACGCCTGCACCTTGGCCACCATTTGTGGTATCAGAGCAACTTAAAGACATTGAACAAGATCTCAAGGGTCGGAGAAAGAAATCCACCATGGCTTTCAGAGTTGGAAGAGGACGTGGTAGAAGAGGAAGACCTGTTGCAAACACTGAAGTGATGGAAGCTATGCAACAGATGGAAGCTAGATTAGTAGCAATGGAAACAGGGAGAGATGCAGATGTTGGAGATATCAGTGATCTTGAAGCTAAAGTTGTAGAAGAGGAACCAGTAGAAGTTACTCTTGAGATGAAATTCTTTTAGTCAGTGTTGAGATCCACATCTAGACCCAAAACTGAGGTTTCAATTTATGCAGGAGGATTAAGTCCTAAGGAGCTGATAGACTGGATTAATGACATGGAGAAATTCTTCACTTATGAAGAAATAAAGGACGAAAAGAAGTTAAAGTTTGTTGTCACAAATTTGAAAGGATATGCAACACTTTGGTGGGATGGAGTGCAGGCAGAAAGAAGAAGACTTGGCAAACAACCAATTAAGAATTGGAACAGAATGGTGACAAAACTGAAAAGTAAGTTTATGCCAAGTGACTATCAGTAAACATTATTTAGACAAATGCATAATCTTAGACAGAGGTCTATGACAGTAAAGGAATACACAGAGGAATTCTACAAAGTGAGTATAAGAGAAGGACAAATCCAAGATACAGATGAGAAGGTTGCCAGATATGTGAATGGTCTTCGAATGGACATTCAATATGAGACAAGTGTACTGACTCCTAAAACAGTAGAATAGGCTTATCAGATGGTACTGAAGGCCGAAGAAAAACTCATGAGGAAGTAGTGTGCCAGAAATAGAGGTACTTTCTGAGGAATGGGTAGACAAGGTGGTAGAGGAAGATCTACATCACCTGGAGATGGAGCTAGCAGCAGCTCAAGTCAACATACACCCACAGGAGGTGATGCAAGTGGCAGAGGGTGTTTTTCCAGAGGAAGAGGAGGCAAAGGCAGAGGAAGAGAATTTAGATGTAACAAGCTGGGACATCGAGCTTATGAGTGCCCAGAAAATGCAGGAACACCTCATAGAAATGCAATTGTTGCACAAACTGAAGAGGAAGCAGCAATGATGACAGAAGAAGAAAGTGTACTAGAGAGAGGAGAATATTTGGTAGTTAACAAAGTATTGCTAAAGCTAGAAAATGAAGTTGTTGAACCAACACAAAGAAAGACTTTGTTCAGGACTGTGTGCAAGGTTCAGGGAAAATGTTGTCAGATGATAATTGATAGTGGCAGCACTGATAATTAGGTCTCTATAGAAGTGGTGGAGAAGTTGAAATTGAAGACAAAGAAACATCCAACACCTTACAAGGTGTCATGGCTACAAATGGGACATCAGTTGTTAGTAAATGAAGAATGTGTTGTGGATTTGCAGTTGGGTAAGTATAATGATAAAATTTTGTGTGATGTGATGTCTGTGTGTCATATATTGTTGGGTAGACCATGGCAGTATGACAGAGGAGCTATGCATGATGGAAAGAAGAACACCTATAAATTCAGAAAAGATGGTGTCAATCATACATTGTTGCCAATGAAAGAAGAAGATCCATCGGAGAAACCTGAAGCAAATACCCTTTTGTTGAGTGGAAAGGAGTATTTACAACAGATGGAGGAAGATGTGGTAAGTTTTGCGTTGGTTTGCAAACCCAAGGTAATAATTACTTCCACAAAAGTTTCTAATTTACCAATTGAAATTCAAGAGATTTTGGACAGTTATTGTGATATCATTGTAGATGACTTGCCTAATGAGTTACCACCCACTAGAAAAATCAGTGATCATATAGATTTTATTCCAGGAGCAAACCTACCAAATAAAGCAGCTTACAGGATGACTCCCACAGAGAATAAAGAAATCAGAAAATAGGTTCAAGAACTATTAGATAAAGGACTGATCAGAGAGAGTTTGAGTCCTTGTGCAGTGCCAACAGTGTTGATCCCAAAGAAAGATGGAGGCTGGAGAATTTGCACTGATTCAAAAACAATCAATAAAGTAACCATCGGGTACATATTCCTTTACCTAGAATTGAAGATTTGATGGATTGTTTGAGTGGAGTAAGATATTTTACAAAGCTAGATTTAAAGAGTGGGTATCATCAAATAAGGATTAGAGAAGGGGATGAATGGAAAACTGCTTTTAAAACAAATGAAGGATTGTATGAATGGATGGTAATGCCTTTTGAGTTGTCAAATGCACCTAGTACGTTCATGAGGCTTATGAATGAATTTTTGAAGGAATTTGTTGGTAAATTTGTACTAGTATATCTGGGCGATATATTAGTTTACAGTAGGTCTAAGGAGGAACACATGAGACATATGAATTATGTCTTACAAAGGTTACAGCAAGAGAAGTTACTACTAAACTTAAAGAAGTGTTCATTCATGAAGGAGGAATTGGTGTATTTGGATTTTGTTGTTTCTACTGATGGATTAAAGATGGATCCAGAGAAGATCAAGGCAATCATAGAGTTGCCTTCACCAAAAATTGTTTTTGAGGTAAGAAGTTTCCATGTTCTTGTTAGTTTTTATAGAAAATTCATAAGGAACTTTAGTAAGATCAATGCTTCTATTATCAACACTATAAAGAAAGTTAGAAAACCATTTAAATGGACCACTGAAGCAAAAAGGAACTTTCAACTGTTGAAAAGAAAGATCACTGAAAAACCTATTTTGATTTTGCTTAGTTTTAATAAACCTTTCCAAGTGAAATGTGATACCAGTGGAGAAGCCATCTCCATTGGAGGTGTTTTAAGTAAGGAGGATAGACCCATAGCTTATTGTGGTGAGAAACTGAATGAATCAAAGAAGAAATATTTTTCTTATGATAAGGAATTTTATGCAGTTGTGCAGTCATTGAAGAAGTGGAGACATTACCTGATGTCTAAAGAGTTTATACTTTATTTAGACAACCATGCATTGCAGTACATTATGCAACAACCAAAGCTTAATCAAAAACATGCCAAATGGGTAGAGTATCTTCAAGGTTTTAATTTTGTCTTGAGCATATAAATGGTCAATCGAAGAAAGTAGCAGATGCCTTAAGTAGAAGAAACATACTACTTCAAGAAAGTCAAATTCAAGTGTTGGGTTTTGATTTTCTTAAGGAATTGTATGAAAAAGACTTAGATTTTAAATAGGCATTTGAAACTTGTAAAAATCATGTTTTGTTAGATAGAAGTAAGTGGCTTGATTATTTCTTGCAAGATGGGTTGTTGTTTAAAGAAATCAGTTGTGCATACCAAATTGTTCTATGAGGGAAAAATTTAATCAAGGAGAAACATAGTGGTGGACTTGCAGGACATTTTGGTGCAAACAATACTTATAAGCAGTTGAATAAGTTTTATTTATGGCCAAAGATGAGGACTGAAGTGGAAAAGTATGTGAAAAATTGTAAAGTTTGTCAGTATGCAAAAGGAAGAAGCGAAAACACAGGGTTGTATGTTCCACTACCTATCCCAAATAGACCATGGGATATGGTAAGCATGGATTTTGTTTTGGGCTTACGAAAGACTCAAAGAGGAAATTATTCAATTTATGTTGTAGTTGACATATTTTCAAAAATGGCACATTTTATTCCATGCTATAAAACCAATGATGCTACTCACATTGCTAATCTGTTTTTTAAAGAGATTGTAAGATTGCATGGGTTACCTAAGAGTATTGCTTCAGACAGAGACTCCAAATTTGTTGGACATTTTTTTAGGACATTGTGGAAGAAGCTTAGAACTAAACTGAGTTTCAACTCTACTTATCATCCTCAAATAGATGGATAGACTGAAGTTGTAAACAAAAGCTTAGGTAATGTTCAGAGAAGTCTGACAGGTGAACATCTAAAATAATGGGATCAAGTATTAGCACAGGCTGAATATGCATATAATGACTCTCCTAACAAGAGTACAGGGCAGAGTCCATTCCATATAGTTTATGGAATGCACCCAAGAGGAGTGTCTGAATTAAGAAATTTGGGAAAAGCTGAGATGAGAAGTGGTGAAGGGGAAGATTTTGCTACAGAGATGCAAACAATACATGAACAAGTAAAACAACAGTTACAGGACAACACCATAAAGTACAAGAGCAGAGCAAACTTGAGAAGGAGAGAAGTTAACTTTGAAGTTGGAGATTTGGTTTTACCACACCTGAGGAAGGAAAGATTTCCAAAAAGAGAGTATAACAAGTTAAAGTTCAAGGCAATTGGACCATGCAGAGTATTGAGGAAATTTTTTGCAAATGCATATGAAATTGAATTACCCTATGATATTGGAATATCTCCAATTTTCAATGTTACTTATTTGTACAGGCATGAAGGTGAAAATGTAGATGACACAGCAGAAGACCAAGAGAAACAAGAAATTGATTGGGTAAAACAGTTACCTATAGCAAAGGAATTGTAGCCAGAGCGGATTTTGCACAAGAAATTGTTGAAGAAGACAAAGGGATAGGAATATTTTCAGTATTTGGTCAAGTGGAAAGATCAACCAATTGCTGAAGCTACCTGGGTGACATGCTATGCTACAAAAACTGGGCAGTTCTATAGAAGAGCTCATGGACAGGAGCCCATGAAGAATTTTGTCTTCAGGAGTCTGATGCAGGAGCATGGGGCTTAAAGACAAAAGGCTTCGTATTATTCAAAAAACACAAAAATAATTTTATAAGCAAAGGAGTGGGATCTTTTACCTCTCAATTTACAAAGCTTTCTAGATAGGATTTAGACTAGAATCTAGGATTTAGATTATCATGTAATAAATTCGAGTAGTTAGATGTAGTGGAGATTCTCGAGGAGAATATCATGCAGATTAGATGGATTAGTTAGTTTGATCATTTGATTTAGGACCTGGTTGTTAAATGAATCAGTACTTATGTAAGTTCTGAATCATAATAAGGGGATTTTGATTGATTCGGCTTGTTTGTCATATCAGATTTAATTGCAGAAAATCAATCTCTGTGTCTTTCTGTGTAAATTTGGTCAATCCCGGAGGTGTTGCATCCCTCTGTAATATCACTGTGTTTTATTGAATTTCCAGTTTAGTTTTGAAAATTTCGAGTATTGGGTGATCGCATTTAATCACTTTTCGCATGTATTAGCAATTGCGGAGTTTCTTTTCGCGTGTATTAGTAACTGCGGGGTTTGAAAGTATACAGGTTCCTTGATCGAGCTTGAAGTGCCGCACTCATCTTAAGCTGTGATTTTATTTTCAACGCTTTACGATCAGTCAACAGCGGGGGTTAGCCTGGTGGTTAACTCGTGGTTTAAATAGAAGTCTCGTGATCCAGAGGATCTAATGGCCACCATTATCCGATGGATATCGGGCTTAAAAATGAGCGGACGTTAACTCAAGAATCGGACCCGACCTCAATTATATTACAATTTATAAACCCCATCGGCTCCGTTCAAAGGAATTAAGCACGTGGGAAAAACCGAACCCAAACTTCTATAGACCGAGTGTTTATAAACCTCATCAGGTCCGTGAGACTTGATAAACATCGCACAAATCTCCAAGCGATGTCACAGTGACCGTTGGATCACTAAGATTGCTGACCGTTAGATCTATCTCGCATTGCATCGGTCATAAGTAAGTAAACCCTTGCTCTGAGGAACTTGCGATTGCGATTTGCGATGTTTTAAAAGACTTATAAGGCTCTTGTTGTTGAGGGAAATTAAGTAGTTCTGCTAATTTAGCGGAATATATATCTTTAGAGATAAATGAGTGATACTCCACATGAGATTAACAAAAAGATTTAACTTGAATTAGAAGAAATTATTTCCAATTTTCAACATTTATCATTAACACCTACACCCAGCCACCATAAAACTTAATGAAAAAAAAAATTCCATTACACTGTGTGTTTTTATTCTCCTTTATTTCTAAAAACCACAAATTCTTAAAAAGACCACAAACCTTCATGCCGCATAACAATGGAGCATGGTGTATATTCTAAAGAAGGAAATAAAGTTTGCATTGTAAGCCTTTATCCACACCACACTATAAGTTGATTTAGTAATATATTTTACTATTTTGAAAATAATATTATTAATCATCACAGTGTAATGTTTTAGATTTTTATTTTATTTTATTATTATTATTAATTCGGTTGTGCTTTAAATTATTATGCCAAGAGTGAGATTTAGTCTTTCATTACTATTCAGTTTCTTTAATGTTTTCCACATGGTATGAGAAGTAGGCTCTTTCCTCCCGTTCCAAAGTGCACTGTGGCATGGTAATTTTTTATTTTAAAATTAAAAACAATTCTAAATTTATTGTTGTTATTTTATAGTATGGTAATTTTATATATTTATATATGTGTGTTTGATTTTTTTTTTATATTTTTTATGATTAATAGAAAATTTAGACATATATGTTTATTATTGTTTTTGATTTTAATTACGGTTTAGTAAATCATTATATTTATTTTACTGAAATTAAAATTATTTAATATTTTTTTTTAATAATAATAGTGTTAAAAATAAAAATTAAAATTATTTAGTATTTTTATTTTTAATAATAATAATGTTAATGATGTTTTGATGGTATAGTCATTCTATTATCTTAATATTAAAAGTGGCATTATCTACTTATTATTATTAATATTGAATATGACATATCTAATTATTATTTATATTGATCTTTACTTTGAGAGTGATTAAATTTATTAAGGCATAAATTTTTTATTGAGTTTTGTACTCAAAAAAGGGTTTAAAGATTGAATTTAGGAAAAAAATTGCACCGAGAGAGATTTATTCCTCTTGGCACTTGATAATTCTGAGTTAAAATGGATCTACAATGATTTACATAATAGATAATTATACAAAAATAAAGCATTAATTTTTAGACATAAAGACTATAAATAAGTGAATAAGAATCAGTAAAATGGGATTTCTTAATTTTCTTTTTGAAAGCTTTGTCTATAAAACACTCATATAAAAATAAAGCCTAACTTTTCAAACATAAAGACCATTCACAAAAACTTTAAAGGAAGAAGTTAATACAATTTCATGAAAACACCCTTATGGGAGAGACAACAAATAGAGGTATTTTTGTTTGAAAATATTCTTTTATTTACACAAACTATTTGCAAAAGATTTAAAATATAATTTAAAAAGAAAGAGAAAATTACTCTTGTTTTTATTTTATTTATAAATTAAGAAATTATAACGAAAAAAATATCAATTTTTTCCCTTTTTTTTTTCAAAAACTTTGTCTATAAGACACTCTTGTACAAAAATAAAGTCTAATTTGGTGTTTGGGAAGGCTTACCCTTAACAATAATAGATTGACAACTCAAGGTCCTAATCCCTAGATGGCTTTGTGAATATTTTGTGTCTATATATAGCTCTCACACAAAAGGATTCAAATCTCTAATTGGACACGATAAATTGACATTTGGTTTACTATAAAACACTCTCATGTTGGAGGACAACTATAATTATACAAAAATAAAGCCTAATTTTTCAGACATAAGCACTATAAATACATAAATCAAAATAATGAAATAAGATTCCCTATTTATTTATTTATTATTATTATTATTATTTTTAAACTTGCCATAAGATCACTCTATAAAAAAATAAAGCTTAATTTTTCAGATATAAAGACATATATATAAGTTGAATCAATCATTGAAATAGTTAAGGAAATTAACTCTTTTTTTATTTTATTTTTAAATTAAGTAATTATAATAAAAAAATGTTTTGTCAAAATTTTTCTTTAACTTCTTTTAAAATGTTTACCTATAAGACATTTTCATGCTAGAGAACAAAAATAATTATACAAAAGTAAATCCTAATACTATAGATATATAAACAAAATCATTGAAACAAGATTCCTTTTTTTTTTTCAAAACTTTGCCTACTAGCCTAGATCCATCTTATCTGTGAATCTAAGAAATGTAGAAAGGAATCAAATCTCCTAAGATGCAAACCTCTTTTAGAGTTTTTAATTATGAAAATTTTATTCTTTTCTAATGTAGCATATTTAAATGCATAAAATTCTAATGAATTTTCTACACATAAAAATAACAAATTTTCAATTTGATGTGCCATTTTTTTTTTTTTTTTTTTGAATTTTAATTTTTATCTTTTTTTTTGTGAAAGCCATATATGCGCACATAAAATTTAAAGAGTGATTTAGGGATTAGGACCTTGAGTTGTCAACCTCACGAGTCACATGTGGCTATTATTAGTAAAAGTAAGCATTCCCTGTAGAACACATACAAAGTTTAAAAAAAAGGAAGAATTTTTTATAAACCTTTTTCATTATAATTTCTTAATTAAAAAAACAAAAAAAAAACAAACAAAATAAGAGTTATTATCATTATTATTATTTCAATCTTTTAAGAATGGTTTGCTTAAAATCTTAAACCAAAAATATCTATATTTTTGTATGAGAGTGTCTTATTGCATAGAGAGGTGCTTTCCAGGCCAACATGGGAGAGATGTTGTCATGTCTTGTCCTGTAGACATTTTGGCTAGGTTAAATTGCATAAAAATAAAATCAAATAAAAAATTAAATTAATAACATGACAATATTTTTTACTTCGTTAAAATAAAATAAAAATAACATCATGGTATGAGAATCCATGGGATTCGCTAATGGTATTCATGTGGAATATAGTCTATCTAAAGGAAGGAATTAAACCAGCCTAGACCCATCTTAACTCCGAATCTACCAAGCATCTAGAGAGATCATCATCAAATTTTGGAAATGCAACAGGAAAATATTGCAGTTGTAACCATGGATTTGAGCATTTCCCTGAAACCACTTATGAAAATGTTAGAAGCCCAAATGGTGGGAAAGTGCTTAGCCAAAACATTATATTCTATACAAGGAAGAAGAGATCTAGGATATGGAAGAAGAAAAAGAAAATAAAAAAGAAGACAAAGAAGATTTGTCAAAGGAAGAAAAAGTCAACCATGAAGAAATGCAAGTTAAAGAGGATCCACCGAGTTCTGAAGCAGAGGAGGACCAAGTCTAGCAAGCCCCTGTGAACTTTGGATCCCACATTTAGTTTACATGAAATAAGACTACAAACACAAATTTTTGGGCTAATCAGGTATATGGACAAAGTGATAAGGACAACAAAGAACACTCTGGGAAGAGTCATGCCACAGAGCCACCAAAAGACATGGAGTCATGCCACAGAGCCACCAAAAGACATGGAGTCATGCACAGAGCCACCAAGAGACATGGATTGGATCAAGTCGAAAAAAAAAAAAAAAGAGCAAAAAGCCAAGGGAAAGGAGAAGTCAGACAAAGCAGTAATGGAAAGCAAATACATTTGGATCTTGAGAATTTATTTGGAAAATCTTTAATTCAAAAGGGAAAAAAAAATATCACACGAAAATCTCACTTAAAAATTTGAATTGAATTACTATGCTCAATTACGAATTGAGTCACTATGCTCAATTACAAACTCACAAAAAACACTAACAATACTAAAAATAACAATTCTGAACCAAATCTCTTTTTTAATAAAACATTCATGTATCTATTCTATTTAACATATATATAAACAACCAAATTATAACCATTATCATCATTAATAATATTAATTAATAATTAATTAATAAAATATACGAAAATTATAATAAAATATACGAAAATTATGATAGAGATATTATAACAATATTGAGAAATCGCGGCACAAACACTGAAAGAATATCCTAAAACCACACCACAAATATTAAAACCGTATCCAAAAATCACGATACAAACACTAAAAAGGTATCCAAAAATCACAACAGAAGCATTGAAATGAGCAAGTGGCAAAGCACTTTTTCAATTCACATGAAGGCTACAATAACACTCCTAATTAATTAATTAATTAATTAATAAATAAATATATTTATTTATTTTTAATTTATTCATAAATAAATAAATATTATAGAGTTTTTGGTTGAGGTCTTTATACATGTATAAAAAATTGGTGTTATATTTTAGCAACCTTGCAATAAAACGCTCAATATATGGTGGAATTAGATAAGTTTTATTTAATTATATTTAAAATAGATATTATTTATTTTAGAAATTTAATATTATATTTTGTATAATTTAAAATGAGGGCGTGAGTCTTTTTTTAGAAGTTATATTAACTTAGATTCGCAATTTTTTACATGTATACAAAGGTGAGATGATTACAATAGTTACACAGCAACACTATCATGTGTCGTGGGTCGAACTCGGGTGGGGAGGCTATTAACTGGCCGTCCCACCTACCCGGATAACGCCCAGATACTATAAAGCTAAATTAATAACACTTATTTTTATTTTTAAAGTTTAACATTACATTTTGTACAAGTTTAAGTTAAACTAACATTTAAAATGGAAAATTAGTCATTAATAAAAGACAAATTTATTATATTAAATATGGATTTAAAATAAATTTAATAGGAAAAGAATTCTTTGATAAATTAGAAATAAATTTTAAAGAATTAGAATAATGATAATTGTTTTGATAGTCAAATAGCCTAATTGTTTTACAATTTTACTACTATTGGGTATATTTTAGATCAATTTTGCTCAAAATATGGTAGGGATTTGTTCAATGGCATCTGAGTTCCCTAGGGGGTTTTCAAGAAGTAAATTCATTTATGCATTCAAAAATGTAATATTGATGAATGTTAATTTAATAGTGGTCAAAAGGCAAACTGAATCATATAGCCTTGCTTTGGTATGAATTAATAATTTGAAATACGAAATGGATAAATTAATTGTTTGCTAAGGCATAAGGACTTACATAAATTTTGGTGGGTAGTAACCACAAGTAAGTCTAAGCATTTATTGTTTTACTCCTACATAAGTGTTAAAGAAAACATAAATAATGGTGGTTAGCAACTGAGATAAGTATATTTGTTTACATCTTATTCCTATCCATTTTTTATGCAAGTACTTGTTTAAATTATGGTAGGAAGTAATTGATGGTAAATATGTTATTTAAGTGAGATTGAGCTACTTTAAAGGATTTTATTTTTGGATGGTTTTCCTACAAAATTATGGATAAAAAATCTCCACATAATTATCTAAAAATCATGCATGAATATTACAATGGTATCCATAAATTATGTCATAAAATATGTGAACTAGTTATCGACATGGCAGTATATTATGCAAAGCATAAGGCCTTCAAGTTATGATCGAATCAAATGTTTGAAAATATGTCTCTCTTTTTTTTTTTTTTTGTAAGTAAGCTTTTGTATTAAGAAAACAAAACATATTGTACAAAAGGACTGCCCGGGCAGACTAAAGCCCAAAACTCTGCTGAGAACATGACAACTAGACCAAAGGACCTCCTACAGAACCCCAAAGAAAACGGGCAGCCGACAAGGATAGACTATCCACCTCGGCCTTGAGGAGTAGACAGGAAGAGAGCAGTGCTTAACAAGAAGCATATAGACATACCGAGACAAGAGCCCGGCTAGGGATTCTACCCAACTTGGGTGGAATCCACAGTTCGGCCCTTTTTACCTTTCTTCTTACCGACTTTGACCCATCCAAGATGATCCGACTGGGATGGAAAGACTTGCAAGCTAAGCTGGGCGGACGGGGAGATCTCCTTGTCTGAATCCGAAGGAGAGGTCTCATGAGATCGTTTCTGCGAGAGAGGTGGGGACGTGGACTCCTCAGGACCTGTTGGGGGCGGGTCCTGTGCAAGCGAAGTATCCATCCCGTCCTCATTCATCTCCTCTTCATCTGAGCTGGAACTAAAATCATCCATGGGGGGCGGGTCAGAAGGTTTCCAGCTTTTGGATTTCGGCTTAGGAGCGGCCTTCTTCTTTTGGGCTGGAATCGCTGGACACGATCTATGAAGGTGCCCTGTGAGATGGCAATTTCTGCAGCGGAACGCTGTGTTCTCGTAATCCAGGGTCTGAGTCCAATAGAAGTCTCCAACTTTGAGAATGATCTGATCTGGTAATCCTTTACTCATGTCTATTTCTGCGTAGATTCTGGCGAAGGTGTAGATGCCCTTTTCCCCTCTAGAGGTGTCTGTGGCTAGAAAGCGGCCTATAGTGTTATCGATTCCTTCAAACACAGCAAAGTGCCATAAATGAACCGGGAGGTTGGGAAGTCTGACCCAGATGGGGAGTTTGGTAATGATAGCTGTGGAGGGATCAAAATCTGGGAACCAAGGGGTTAAGAATAGACCTGCCGAGTCCCAAAACCAAGGGTCCTCAGTTAATGCTTTTTGATAATCCTCACTGTCAACAAAAACTACAATGAAGAAACCTTTTGAACAGAGAAGAACCTTGCAGTTGTTGGTCCAGTTAGAGTGAACCCATTTGTAGAGATCTGCTGTGCGTGGCCATAGCCCATTGAACCTGCAAATAATGCCAAATTCGGCAAACAATTGGAACTGCCTGTCCATCGTTGGATGCATTACTTCAATGGAGGGGGTTTCCTCCAGCTTGTCCACCAAAAAAGGTTTTGGAACTTGGGCTGGTGAAGCGGAATTCTTGGGTTTCTGAGCATGGACAACATCTTTGTAAGAAAACGCTGCTGCTGAAGATGACTGTCCAGCCGCCCCCCCTCTCAAACGAAGGGAAAGAATGATGGAAGCATTTCTTTGAATGTCGTAAAATGAAAGGGGCAAGAGATCTTCAAGCTGTTTACCTTTGAAGAGGAGCCTTTGAGAAGCAGAAGGAATCCCCATCCTAAGGTCCAATTTTTGCTTGAGGTCCTGCACGAGATCTGAAGAGCTCACCCACTGAAGCAGAGTTTTGCCTGAGAGGAGCGCTATTAAGATTTGGAAAGACTCGGAGTGCTTCGGAATCTGCTGTCCTCTGCAAGACTGAGACGAGAGGACGCTGGTACAAGCATAGCTTGCCAGGGGCCCAATCTGTGCCTGTTTTTTATTTCCCTGCGCTGGGTAGCACGCGATCTTAGTCACTTGGTGGGGCTTGAGAGGGGGCAGGGCCTCTTTGAAGTTTGCTGCAACACTCTCTGCTGGGCCGGGCCGAGGCAGGACTACCACCGGAGGCCGCTTCTCACGACGGTTTCTTAGAGACCAACTCCGAGAGACCATCTCTCTTTGTTGCATTCCGTCGAACACTTGCCACGCATCCTCCCTGCGCAGGCATTTTTCAGATGTTCTGAGAACAAGATTTCCTAGAAGCATTTTTATTTCCAGGCTTCCAATCCTTGAGTGACGCCCGGACAGGGACTGTTTCAAAGGAAAAAAGACCTAAAAAGTAGCTCAGCTTCCCGCCCAAAAACTGTTCTGAGGATAAGGAACCGAATAGGGGGTAAACACCGTCATTGAAAACGAAACTGAACCCTCGAGCGGAGGGAGCTCTTGCTGCACCGCTGACAAGAAGCGGTTTCCATTCGTGGCCAAGCAAATAACCCTGCGGGGTTTCTGGCAAAAGCCTTCACGGGAGAAGCAGAGCTGGAAAAATACGTTGGTTCTGAGATCTGCCCCTCCACCGGCAGAGACCTGCTCAAGGGCTGAGCTACGCGGATCCCAAAAGAAGAGCTGGCCAGCCACAGGACCTGAACCTGGGAGAAGAAGTGCCGAGGGGAAGCAACAAGCCCTGGTTGCGCCGTTCTGTGAAGCTCTGGAACGTCTGAAACCCTTAGCTGAGCACGCCATAGTCGCCGGTGTTCACTAGATCTAGTCTAAAAGATTTACCTTAGGATGTTTCCATAATTTCCCACTCCACTTCTGCTAAATATATTTCTTACAAAAGACGAAAATATGTTTTTAATAATATTGAAAAATAAATATTATTTTTTTGAAGTTAAACAATATAAATTGCATTGGTCAATGCTAAATTAGTAGTGGTCAACAAACAAATCTATTGCTAAAATGTTGCCTTGGCAGTGACTAATAATAAAAAATTACAGTGTTGCCAACAATTGAATTTTCAAATTATATTGGAAAAAACAAAAACATAGAACAATTAGTCTGCACCCATTAGAGAAATTTTCAGGTCTAAAATGAGCCTCAAAACAAAAATGTACAACCAAAATCAACTTTATAAGAACCAATAGGATTCAAGATGACGATATCAACCACGGGGGATGATTCATCATTTTTGGAGTAAAAAAGCAAAAGGAATAAAAAATAAAAGAATAAATGAATTATTTTTCCAACTCGTATTTTCAACTTGTCTCCTTACGATTCTACTCAAATTGAGTTAGAACACTCGTTGGATATGGAATTTAATGCCTCATCCAAGGAGTACCCATGTTGCATACTTTTGATGGACCCAGCTACAAGAAAAATGAGAAATACATGAAAAAACATTATTGCAATCACATTTTTCATGTATTTCTAAATTTTCTTGTAGCAAGGTCCATCTCAAGTATGCAACATGGGTAATCCTTGGATGAAGAATTAAATTATGCATCCTACGAGTGCTCCCACTTGAAATTTGAGTAAAACCATGGGGAGTGTTGTAGCGACTACAACCACCCTCCCAAATTTTGGCTTGCATGCAAATTTCAGAGCCTACTTTGGATCCTGTGATCGATCATCCTTGGTCGTTTGTTGGTAAGTTGATGATTTCAAGCTCCCCTCCTTGATCCTAAAGAGTTGGTTGAATTCTCATCTTTATGCAGTGTATGTCATTTCGGGCATATGGATTGTTGTTTGTCATGCAAATGGAATGTTGTCTTGCGTCAAGGGAATTGTGTGCGTATGAGTGGTCATCATCACATAGACATGTTTCACACTCACCTCACGCACTCTTGTCACGAAGGTTGTTGCATCAAGCAAAGTATGTCCTATGAATTCTGGATGTTCTATGTTGTGTCACTAAGTGTCTATTTGCATGATCGCAGTCAAGTCCTATCATGTTTACATATGTTTCACTGATCTCACACTTAGTCATTTTCCCGAGCAACCTAGCCTCATCCGGCCTCCCTAAATTGTGCGCTTTGCTTCTGCAACCATCAAGCTTCCTCCCTTCGCTGTTAAAACCCCGCAGTGTGCAGAGACACCAACCTCTCTTGCCTGTTGAAACCCCGCAGCCCGTAGAGGCCCCAACCAACACCGCTCTCCAAAAATGCGCAGAGCAGTCCAGCTGCACTGTACTAAAAAATTGCGGAGACGGGCCTCATTCCAACAATAGTCATTGTCTGCTAAAATTGCCTAGGTCTACCTCTCAGTGACTACAGGAAAATGTGACATGCTAAAATTGCTTCCAAGGAGTTTAGGAGAAGGACAAAGGAGCCGAGTAATGAAAAGATCGGGACCACATGCAAACTCCATTGGATGCATGATAATCTTGAGGGTAAGTATGGTAAGTAAGGAACACCTTTCGAAGTACACCTCTTAGTCGAGTTTGCAGGACTGCTTGTCATTGTCACGTCATCCTGTCCTCAGTAACATGCATGTGCACAAACACAAAAAGTCACTTTATGTGTTGCTTATACATGTCATGCTTCTTTTTCACTTGTTCGACCAACTGTCGTCTTCCGCATGTTGATTGCTATGTCATGCTTGCGACCTCGTTTTGGTGATGTTGAAGGTTGTGTTTGAGTTTTGTTCGCCATGTACACATCTATCACACTCACACATAATGTTGTATGCACTATTGCGCAAGTGTCGTCATGGTTGTTCAATGATCTATCATAAGCGTCATGCTTGTTGCTCGCACCGTCGGTCAATCACACTGAGTATATGTTGTCTTGATGGTTTGAGCCATCTTGTCGTCGAGTCATGTTGAGCATTTGGTCGCAAGATCATGTAGACTAGGAGGTTTATGGATTTGATGTCGTCTCGTCATGAGTGAATACAGATACAGGTACATGAATAAACAAGATGCGTCGACATATGGGATGAACAAGGAGAGTACATGCAAAAGGACGTGTTCACGAACAGACGAACAAATGATGCATGCAAGGAGATGTGTTCACAAATGAACAAACGATGCATGCGAGGAGGTGTGTTCATGAATGGATGACCACACGAAGATGTGTTCACAGACGGACGAACGGACGAACATGAAAGGATGTGTTTGCGGACGGACGAATGAATGAACATGTGAGGAGGTATTTTCGTGAACGGATAGACATGTCAAGCATGCCAAAGTACAAGCAAGGAGCAACGCGCACATGCAAACATCAAGCGAACCCAATGACCATCGAGGATTCTGCACACCTTTCCATGCTGAGGTGAAGTTGTGATACACCAAGAGGACATTCATCACTCAACATCATTGCAACTCGACATGCACGGCAGCAGTAGCATGAACATACCAACATTGTCATGTTGAGTTGTGTCATGAGTCATGTCGGCCACATCACTACTGTGGGCCATATTGTGAAAATCAATGTAATGTAACGTCGAAGTCCAAGAGACCCACATGTCATACGAAGAGTAATGTAAAGCTGAAGAGTCAAATAAGTCAAACAGTCATGAGGGAAGTCAAACAGTCACAAGGGCCAGTTTTACCGTTAGCTATAAATACCCCCTCATTTCACCTTGGCTCCTCCCACATAGCCTTGAGAGTCTGAAAACTTTTTTTTGAGGAGCGAGCAATGGCTCCAATGCCCCGCCTACGGGTTTAGGTATGTATGGTGTATCAATGTCTCTTGGAACTTTCGCTTAATTCAGAACCCTGTTAACAGGCCAACACGTTTTCACACATGCGTTGTAACTATTTGTAAGATTAATCTTAAACACTTGTAATACATGTTGCTTTAACCTGTGTTTAACACTTGAACTCATTCAGTTGTTCAAATACATATATTAATGAAAATGTGTTGTATAAGTTTTTAACGTTGTCTTGCTCGTGTTGGTTACCTCCCCGGACATCAGACAAAACCTTTCTCTTAAACTTGTTAAAACGATCGTGGCACTCGCGCGGACTGACCCGCTGAGTGTTGTACATGCTATCTTCCCTTGTATGTTGTGACTGCCGCATCCATGTGGATTTCTCCTCTGGAAGCTGCGTGTGTCCTGTTGTGTTGTGTGTTTTTGACATAGTTGGGGCTTCCTCCCATCCGACTTGAGACTCACTCCCACCCTCTCTCTCTCTAGTGAAAGAACCTTGACACAAGTAACAGTAGCACTCACCAGGCATGCGAACCTCGTTGTTCAAAGACAAAGCAGACCACTCTCATGTGCTGACAAGCAAGAGCTAAGGCATATCTTTAAGATAATGACAATTGGGCTATCGTATTGGATGGGACTCCTACACCAAATGGTTTGAGGTCTAGTTGGGACTTCATGCCGGGGAGATCCCTTGAGTTGGCGGGTCCAACACCGTAAATATGGAGATAAGTTGAAAATATGAGTTAAAAAAAACAGTTTTTTCTTTTTCTTTTTTCCCTCTAAAATTTGATGATTTAATCTAATATTATTTTATTATTTCCATTATTATTTTGTAATATTCCTTAGGATGCCCATTTTAGATCTCAAAATTTCTCTAATGATAATTTTGAATTATATATATATATATATCTTCATTTGATTAAGTTTTTTTTGCAAAATGATATATATATATATATATATATATATATATATATAATATATATAAATAAATATATAATTTTGATTAATTTCTTATAGGATATTTTCAAGATATGATAAATATGCTTAAAATGCTAAATATAAAGTACAATTCAAATCATAATGAAATCACCTAAATGTTTTATATTAATTTTTTTTAGTATATTATAATGAATTATATATTATAATTAATCTTAATATATAATATATTATATTATATTAGAATTTTAATGGACATTAATTATCATCTTTATCAATATAATGCATTAGTTATGACTAACAAGTTAATATGATGTTTATGATAATGAAAAGAAGAATAATATTATTGAGACAATAATTGGTGTGTTAGATCTTAAAAAGTTAAAAATTACTTAAGTTATTTTCGAATATTATGCTTATGTTCAAAAAGTAGTGAGAAAAATGTTCCAATATTACTATAGTTTTAATGATTTAGGGGTCTAGGAAGGTCAGTATTGTAACACATGTTTTGAAATCGAGTTCTAATTTGGGTGTATGTAGGACACTCTAGGAGAAAGCATATTTCATCTTCAAACCTCTTAGTCTCACAAAGATGACAAATTCTTCCATCCCCCAGTGTTTTAAAAATTGTTTAATCCCAGTTTCACTATGTAGCTCGTGGGAGTTGGTTCATATTTTAATAATGTCAATTTTTTTCTTTCCGCTAGTGAAGATTGAAAGATACTTTTAATCTTCTAGATGAGGGTTTGTCCACTTCCTTATAATATCTTAGTCTCCTTCTCTCTCTCTATCTATATTTATTGCACCCCAAATTCTCTTTAAATTTAGATGCAATAAAGTTTCCAATATTGTATGTATCATACAGGATTACAACTTCCTATATTCACCAATGTTTTAGACAAGATTTGGCATCTTGATGCCATCCTCACTTGAGTTGTTAGTGATTATGGTGGGAGTTGGAAGCAATATTGGGGAGCATCTTATCATCCATGTTGTTTGTATTATTCTTGTATAATAATTACCTAACCATGGTCGTGCATTCGATGGGGAAAGGTTTTCTTCTATGATGATGATAAGATAGGGTGTATTGCTTTTAACATTAAGATTATGAGTTATTAAAAAAATTGAATTTTCTTTATCCCTCTTTGAGGTTCTCTAGATATATTGCATCCCCATATTTCACATCCATATAAGATACCAAGAGTGATGAGAGTATCAAAAAGGTTTCTTTTTTTTTTAAACCCATAGTTGAAAGTCTATTGATTTATACTCGGTTTCCATAATAAGGTTTCCACCATCCATTTATCCTTTTTTTAACACTATAGTTGCAATTAAGATTATGATGAATATCGATTTTAGTATATTTGTATAAGGGCACTTCATCCAAACTATTATTGTCATATATGAAAGTGTCATAAATGATCTTATGGGATTTTCTTATCATAATATTTTCTATAGTTGTATTCACAGTCAAACCCATACTAAGGTAGAAGTCCTTGGGGATTATTCAATGACTATTGAAGTCATAGGTATTCTATACCAGATATACTGCGATCCCCTGATCAGAAGGCAAAAAGCACAATATGATTGTGTGTCTCAGATTCAGTATTATTGAATGTATCAGGGGTTTGCTATGGTGAAGGTTTTGTGGGACAAGTTAGGGACTTTGTACCAATCTAAGTCTCTGGTGAATAAATTTTCATACAGAAAAGGATGTATAACCTGAGGATGAAAGATGGAGACTTGGTGACACAGCATCTAAACGCATTTAATACTGTGGTAACCCAGTTATTATTTGTTGATATTAAAATTAAATATGAAGATAATTGCATCAGTTTGTTGTGTTCTCTACCAGATTCATGGGATAGTTTGGTTATTGCAATAGGTAGCAATGCAACTACCTTGCAGTTTGATGAAATAGTCTCATCCTTGCTGTCGGAGGAGATGAGATGGAAAAATATGGAGGGCTATAATGGTGATGTCTTATCTGTACAAGGACATTCCTAGAATAGAAACAAAAATAATTCCTCAAGTGGGAGATCTAAATCTCCAGGAAAATCGGTAAATGTGTGCTAGAAATGCGGAAAGGGAGGGCACTACAAAAGGGACTGTAAATGTAAAGCTCCTGAGAAAGGATATGGATCTAATGATGCTCCTTCTGCGGAGGTGAAACCACCTCAGATGAAGGTGGGGATGTGTACTTGGATTCTTCTTAGAGTACACATGTAGATCATGAGGCATGGTTGATTAACTAAGGTGCATCCTTTCACTTCACTCCCCATAGAGAGTGGTTATGCCAGTATGAGAAATATGATGGTGGTGATGTCTTCTTAGGGGATGATAGGGAGGCTAGAATCATTGGTCATGGAAAAGTCAAGTTGAAGTTGCAATGAAGGATTAGAACACTTTCAGGTGTTCTGCATATTCCTGCATTAGCCAGAAATATGATTTCTCTGAGCAAGCTGGATGATGCATGTGTAAAAATAGTGTTCAAGAAAGATACCTACAATATGGTTTGGGGAGCATTGGTATTGATGTGAGGAGTTCGGATTGGAGCTCTGTACAAGTTGCAAGGTAGCACTATTATTGATGGTTGCAATAGTTCTGTGGTTCCTGAAAGTGGAGCAGAAAATCTAATGGTCTCTGGAGAAAAGACCATACTATGGCATCAAAGGCTTGGACATATTGGAGAGAAGGGTCTTCAAATACTTCATGGTAAAGGCATGGTAGAAGATATGTCTAACAGCTCTTTGGATTTTGATTTCTATGAAAATTGTGTATATGGGAAGCAGAATCAAGTAAGTTTCCCCTCTGGTGGTAAGAGAGCAAAACATATATTAGAGCTTGTGCACAGTGATGTGTTTGGACCTTTGTCAATTCCACCACTGGGTAAGTTTGTGTACTATATATCATTTATAGATGACTTCTCAAGGAATACATGCATATATTTCCTCAAGAAGAAATCTGAAGTATTTGACAGATTTAAAGAATTTAAGGCTCTCGTGGAAAACTAGACAGAGAATAAGATAAAGGTGTTGAGGACAGAAAACAATGGAGAGTTTTGCAAGAAGGAATTTGAAGATTTCTGTAAGAAGTGTTGTATAGCACGACAGAAGACTACTCCATACACACCTGAGAAAAATGGAGCTGTAGAAAGAATGAACAAGATGTTGATGGAAAGGGCAAGAAGCATGCTCAGTGGTGCCGGGTTAGGACATGAATTCTGGGCAAAGGTGGTGGAGAATACATGATATTTGGTCAACAGATCACCTTCATCAGCGTTGGAGGATAAGACTCCACAAGAGGTATGGACTGGTAAGAAACATTCTCTTTCACATCTGAGGGTATTTGGATGTGATGCATATGTACATCTTCCAAAGGAGAAAAGAACAAAGTTGGATACTAAAACTGAAAAGTGCTTCTTTATTAGGTATAAGGATGGTTTAAAAGGTTATAAGCTTTGGAACCCAATAACAAGGAAGGTTGTGTACAATTGAGATGTCGTGTTTAGAGAGGTGAAAGATGTTATTAAACATGAAGTCATGCCAAAGGAACCTGAGAAGATAGAGTTTGAGCTAAAGGAGGAAGAATCAAACTTTTAGCAGAAGAGGAATTAGAAGATGAAAAGCCATAAACTCCGGTTGTGAGAAGATCGGTTCGAGAAAGAAGGCAACCATAAAGGTATAGTCAATCTGCTTTCTATTCAAATTTTTCTTTATCTATTACTGATGATGATCCCAAAACTATGAAGGAAGCAGTAGATTCAGAGGATGGCAAACTCTAGAAAGAGGCCATGGTTGATGAAATGGCATCTTTGCATAAAAATGAGGCTTAGGATCTGGTGGAATCGCCGACTGGAAGGAAACCCATTGGCAGCAAATGGGTGTTCAAGAAGAAGATGAATACAGAAGGAAAGGTGGAGAAATACAAAGCTTGGTTGGTAGTAAAAGGTTATTCCCAGGTGTCGGGAATTGATTTTGGTGATATTTTTGCTCCTGTTGCCAAGGTAGCTTCTATTAGATTACTTTATCTGTTGCTATTGTTTTTTATTTTGAGGTAGAACAGATGGATGTGAAGACAACATTTCTTCACGAGGATTTGGAAGAAATGGCCATTTCTTCACGACAATTTCAATTTATTTTAAATCTAATGGAAATTATGTGCTTGGTACAAGAATGCATGAATATGCCCAGTTGGGTGGTTGAAATTGACTGCAAGAATTTCCAACAACAAAAGGTATTGGAAAATGTAGTAGGTGTATGTGTTGTATGTTATGTGTATGTGCATGTATTGCATGGTGTTGTATGTCATGCGTGGTTGTATCTGTATGTGCACTTGGTTAAGGAGAAGGCACTGGGTGTTTTTCAAATGTGGCAACTGATCCGGAGTGTGTACAGAATACAGACAAAAATAGACGCTAATGATTGATTAAAGAATAAGTATCAACATTTTATTTCAGTTTTATTATGCATGTGATTTATGATTCTGGTATATGTTGATTACATGTGATCTATGATTCTGGTTTATGATTGCATGTGATTCATGATTTTGGTCTATGATGGTTGTGTTTTGAGCTAAGATGATGTGATATTTTTATACATGTTGATTTGGTCAAATATGCTAGTTTGACTTGTTGTGACAGGAAGTAAACAAGATTGTAAGTGTACCTTATTGACGAGCTACCAATGAGGTATGATGTGAATTTATTTCAATTTATTTTAAATCTAATGGAAATTATGTGCTTGGTACAAGAATGCATGAACATGCCCAGTTGGGTGGTTGAAATTGACTGCAAGAATTTCCAACAACAAAAGGTATTGAAAAATGTAGTAGTATGCCGGTAAAGCACTTCAGGAGCAGGGCCATTGTGTTAGGGTCCCACCCTAACCCCCTTATCTATGTAATGGGACCACGTCATAGTCAAGAGTCAATAAAGCCCATATTAATAATTGTAAGTGGTTAATCCGCAATTAATAACGGAACCACAATTAGTTGCAAATGGGCGGTAGTATTAGATAGATGGTATTAGTAATACCACGGTATTGGCCCGTGGTATTGCATGTATGAGTCATATATAAATGATAGAGACTCCTTGCGAGGAGCATCGTGTCTTGTTTTGTAATCGAGCTCTGCTCTATTGGAGGTTGCCCCCTCGAAGAGGCAAGTGAACATTACTCTCTGAATAATAAAAATCATTGCTTTTCTGTGTTCTGGGTATCTTTTCTTCCCATATTCTGTGTTCTGGGTATCTTTTCTTCGCATATTCTGTATTTGGGTATCATTTGTAGGTTAAGAGCATAACAAGTGGTATCAGAGCACTTTCCAGGGCCGGTGGGATCTCCATTTCGTAGAATTTTTTTTTTTTTTGGCTAGAGACGTGTTCCGGTGTCTTTAAACCACGAGATCTATCGTTGAGCGCATAAATCTGCAGATTTGGGGAGGCATGCACGCAGGAAATACAAGAGGTGGTCACGTCTGTTGGACTCCCTTGTAACCCCTATGGGTACCCCTTCGAGTAGTAGCGCATTAGACAGAACCGCACACAGACTGTCTTCCACGTACCCTCTGGGTATATCAGAAGCCCCATAGGCTCCCTGAAACCTCGCCATAGATAAACCAGCGACCGTCTTGCGGCTACAGTACACCGAGAACAGCACTCGGAGAGATTACTCGCCCGTACGATAGGGTAGTCGGGTGGTACGGCTAAGGTTACGGTCGACCCTCCTTAGTTAGAGCCCTGAAACATTGGGCCGAGTACTACTGCCAGACCCTTCTGTATATTGCGATCTGTAGCACCTGACACTCCTCAAGACCCTAGTTTCCTTTTTTACTCATCATCTCTTCCAGATCCGCCTGAGCAAAGGAGTGCAGCAGCAGCAGACATTGGTCCCAATCAGCCAGTTCCGATCTATTAGATTCATCAGATCTGCCAAAGCAGTCAGTTCAGCCGTCCAGCGCTAGCCGATCCGCCATTCAGATCTCTCAGATCCACCAGACCAGAAGCGTTGTGAAGGGTTTCTATACCAGGGTATAATTGTCGCAGGACTTTTGGCCGCATTGACATTTTGAGGATTTGGCGACTACAGTATTGATCAAGGAGTAAAACTCTGCGAGGAGTAAAAAAAAAAAAAAAGTCTGAGATCTTCCGGGACGCTTATTGGTGATATATCCCATTAAAATCAGGACGACGAGCTTAGCATGGTGGTACCATTCAATTAATTGGGAATTTTTTTGTGGCGGTCCCAATTTTTCATCAGGTCGGTGTATGGTAGCAACTAGAACTCAAGCGATGGCCAATGAAAGGATGGAAAAATTGGAAGAAACTGTAAACGTCATCCAAACTCAGCTTAGCAGACTAGATCTGGATAGAATGAACCAAGAGCTTAGAGGAGTAAGTATCCAGCTACAGAAATTGCAGGGAAAAGGAAAGGAGGATCTTATGTCAAACGGCAAGGA